>BMAO01032834.1:0-65180 GCA_019973975.1 Trichonephila clavata
CTTTTGACAAAATTTCTGTATTCGACCAAAGAAGAATAGTAGCCTATAGGGATTGAGGATTATCAACCAGAGATATTGGTCAACGTGTTGGACGGAATCAAGCAACTGTTATTCGGAGCTGCCATCTCTGGATGCAGGAGGAAACGACGGACTGACGGGTTCGGTCACACCCACCTCGTTGCACACCTGTCCATGATGGTAGATGGATTGTGCGCATGGCGGTGATGGATCGCGCAGACACATCACGAAACACAACACAACTGATTCAGTCTGCTACGCATTATTTGGTGTCCACTTGTACCATTCAACGCCATTTGTAGCAGATTGGAATGGCCGAAAAGCGTCCATTAATTGTTTATCCTTGACTGGAAACCACAGGTGTTTGCGCCACCAATGGTGCGATGAATGGAAGGCATAGACAAGGGAATGGAATGGCATTTTGTTTATTGACGAATCCCGCTTCTGCCTGCAATATCACGAAGATTGGATTCGAGTTCGGAGGTACCGAGGTGAGAGGGTGCTGAACTGTTGTGTTATTCATCGCCACACTGGTCCTCCACCCGGTATCATGGTTTGGGGTGGTATTGGATTGCACTGCAGAGCCTCTCTAGTTCGCATTGCCGCTACACAGAACAGCCAGCGCTAAATCTCTAAAGTGTTGGAGCCCGTGGTCCTCCCATGTATTCAGCGCTTGCCATCAGCCATATTCCAACAGGAGAATGAGCGACCACACGAGGCACGCAATGTTCAAGAGTTCTTCATTGCCCAGAAGAAAAATTGCCTCACTGGCCTGCTTGTTCTCTCGATATATCGCCAATCGAAAACGTGTGGTACATGCTTGCACAACGACTGGCCTAGGATACACCACCAGCTTCTACATCATATCAACACTGGCAATATGTGGAAGCCGCATAGACTGCTGCACCCCAAGGATACATCCAAAGCCTCTTAGATTCTTTGCCGAGACGTGTTGCAGCGGTTATAGCAAAAATGTCGGCTACATCAACTACTGATTTTGTCATCATCCACACGTCACAAGAGGCTGTCACTTTAATCATTTGATTTTTGTACAGCATGTTAACTGACGAATAATTTTCCCTCTGATATCTCTGGTCCTTCTTGGTAATGCATTTTGTGTGGGCAGCAATGTACAATGCTGTGTGGTAAATAGAGTAAATAATGCTTAGTCTTTGGATTGGGATTTGGGCATTTATATATTCTCTTTAACTAATAAATACAATATCACATTAAACGAAAATATATAAATTTGTAATATTATTTATTTTATATGAGACTTTTTTCCTGTAACTCCATATTTATTTCTTATATAATATTCTTCCTAAATATTAGGTACTTTTCGGTTAGGACTCGAGGAAAGATCACCAAATGTTGCCATCAGTCCAAGAAGAAACATTGCAAATTTTAATTGTTTGAAGTCTCAACTGTTTTTGGTAACAATTAAGTACAATGCGACTTTAATTAATAATAATATATAAGTAATTATTATTCACTCATCTTTTGCACATAATCGCCAAAAGTGTTCCTTTGGGGAGATTGTTGACCCGCTGATCAAAAAGAGACTATTCCAGTTAGTTAACTTAATGCTATTTTTTTAATTTGAGATAGGAGTAGAAAGCATACCATAAACCAATATTTATTTTGGATTTTGGATTTTTTTTTCAAAAGAAAAGTGACTAATCATCAAATTTTGAGAAGAACATCAAAATAATCCTTGATGAGTAGGTCGTAAACAGGAGCCGTGGGTAGCCTTGTGGTTAGAGCAGTGATTCCCAAAGTGGTCTATATAGACCCCCAGGGGTCTATGACGACCTTCAAGGGGTCCGCGACAGCAAAAAAATAGTTTGCGGGTCCATGAGGTGTAAATGGGCGTCTAAGACAGTTCTCATTAAACCAGATCATCATTTGAAATTTAAAGGAAAATTTAATCAAATGGAAACCAGATTTTACCTTTTTAACACATTTATTTACTAATTTTAATGAGGCTAATTTGAAATTATGGGGAATCATAAATTTCATTAAAACAAGAACCATTATTTCAGTTTTTCTTGCCAGAATTAAGCTAATGAGTAATATTGGATGTAGAGAATTTTCCTAGTTTCTCGATTGGACACAGACAATCAATCAGGAAGTGACGTTTTAACCTACGTTCAGCATTTAAATTCCCTTTATTCAGATTTTGAAACTGAGTTGGCGAATGCATTTACTTGGTAATTGCCAAAGAAGGCAATAAATTCCTATGGTCACATAGAAAAAAAATTTCATATTACTAAAGTAACTGATTGAAATAGATAGTAACTTATCTTAAAGTGAAGTTTAGAAACGGGTGTCAACAATTTTGGCTCTAAAGACATACCTGTTTTTATCTCGAATTATAGAGTATTGGAGAAAGTGTTTAACTGCTTTTCCTAGTGAGAAGTTACAGCAAGGTTGTCGGCTGGACTCTACTAACCAAGGAAATTTTGGGTTAAACCTGACAAGATTGATAACAAATGGTGAAAAACTATTATTGAAGCACCACATTCATCCCTATCATTATAAACATTTGTTTTTAATCAATTATTTTATGTATCACTTAAATTTTGAATTAATTAACATGTGTTTCTTAAGTTTCACTGTTTCCAAACTTCATTACAGTTAGAAATATAAATCTTTTACTTTAAGTAGCTCTGTACTAGCTGTCATTAATAACACTTAAGTTAATAAATTTGCAAAAATTCAGTATTACGTAAGCAGGGGTCTACCCCAAACCAAAAAAATGGCAAGGGGTCTATGAGACAAAAAAGTTTGGGAACCTATGGGTCAGAATATCGGATTCTAGACCTGAAGGGCTGGGTTCGAGATGCCCGATGCCTCCAAATACCCTACGAGTACACACGGAAAGTTTAATTTCGGGAGATTAACAGGCGTAATCGATAAATATTTCCATTTTTAAAACTACTTGATCATCCTGCTTGAAAATTGGTAGGCATGTTCCTTTCATGAAATAGAGTTCCTCTAACAAAGAGTAAAATGAAAATTGACCCCCAAAGATGTTTGCGAGGGGTCAAGAGGAGTTACAGAAAAAAATTCCTGTTTTTAATTGTTAGACCCATATACTTGAAATTTGTTAAGCATGTTTCTTTTGTTGAATAGGGATCCACTAAGAATAAATTTTAAGCAAATCAAGTTCTGGGGGGTTGCAGGGGGTTACTGGGACGTATTGACAAAAAAAAATTACTTTTTTCGAGCTACAAGGACTATAATAATGAAATTTGGTTTGCATTTTTCTTTTGTTGAATTGAAATCCGCTAAGAGCAGTAATTTTGGAAAACGGCTCTCAACGGGATTACGGGGATATTTATAGTAAAACTTTTGCTTTTTTCTGTTAGATTTAGACTTGAAATTTGGCTTGCATGTTCAATTTACGGAGTAGAGATCCACCGAAAATTGGTTTTGCGGGAATCCTCTTGGTTTTTGAGTTACGAAAGAGCAAACATCATTCTATGCTTCAATTTTAGAGATTTTTAGAAAATACAAATTAGATGAGTTCTGCCCTTTTTTTTATCAACAGGTGACAGTTACAGGTATAAGTATATTTTTCAGTTCAATCGAATTCTTAATTCTAGGACTTAGATATCAATAATTTATACATATATATAAGCATTAAAAATTTATAAAACATGAAATACCCAGCGAAGCGGGCGGGTAACAGCTAGTCTTTCAATATTTTGCTTGACGGTCAAGTTTACTACAGGATTTCTTTTTAAAATATTGAATTGAAATTTTTAGAAAGTGTCTTACTTAGTTTTATCTTCATTATAGACTACAATCTAATCTCTGTGTATATATATGTATTTTATTGCACTTTTTATAAAAAAAAAATTTTTTTTTTAAGAAATGAGTTATTGCATAAAAACTGACATATTTCAAAAGTATTACAAATCTTATAGCTCTAAACGTTCATAATAATGTTATATATGTACTGTACAAATATTATTCGAATATATCAAATAGAATTTTCAATACAAGGTTTTGCAATTTTTTTTTCTAAAATTTCACTCAAAATTCCCAATCTATCCAAAATTATTCTTAATTTTGTAGAAATTGTACTTGAATTCCTAGTTTTATGCCCTATTTCTAATAAAAAAGTGTTTATTTAGTTGACAATTTATATGTTTAAAAAAAAAGTGCTCCAAAGGTAGTCACATATCTTAAATAAAGTTAGGATTTATAAGGCTTGAATATGGGGTGCAAAATTTTTAATAATTAATTTGTAAAATTGTGAGTTATTTAATAAAAGCAATACTTTTTTTAAATATTCAGAATATTTTTTACAGCTTTATAGTCTTCAAAATAATTTTAAAAAGATCTTATTAGATTAAAAAAGCATGTCTTGCCGTATTGCCTCCCATATAATTGATAAAATTAATCAAAACCTTAAGCTTCAGGTATAACTTAACTAATAGAACAATTTTGTGACCCAACTAAAAAAATAACATACAGTAGAGATATTGGTGGGAAAGAAAGCAAGAAAAATATAAAAGTTTTTAAATTCAACTCGCATTTTTATTTTTAGTGAATGTTTTAAATTCTGTTTCCATCTGAGCTGAAACCCACCAAACTACATTTCAAAAGGATTTCAACAAAACAATCCAATTCAAATCTTTAACGACAAACTCCGAGTAACATCTAAAAACATTCCAACATCCTTAATTACTTTTCAGATCATTTTAAATAAAACACACACATATCTAAGCTACTTTACATATCAGAAATGTAGTTTTTTTAAAGTTTATTTTATTTTTATATATCATCCCCTCCCCTTTTCAGAAACTGCTTCTACATTAACTGATACAGCAGTCACGCATAGATGCTATCTTCTTTTATTAGAGCTTACGCCTTGCACTACGCGTTGTCAGTGCACATCAATTAATCATGCAGTTTCTAGGCATAGGCCTAGTGTTACATCAACCATCTAAACGGTGCGTCACTTTATTGTTATTAGATTTTCCTATCAACGTCTTTCCTCCCCCCCCCCCTTTTAATGTAAATTGTTTTCAGTCTTATCCAGGAAGTTGTGCCTCTGTCGACAGGCAGGGGCATGTTAATGATTTCTGTACGGACATGCTTTTCTGTAAAGTGCAGCAAAGAAGGGGAGAAATAATAAATTACTTTTGCTGCTGGGTTTTAATTGAAAAATCTATTCTAGTGCAAAAGTTTAATTGATTTTAGAGACACGGGGAAATATATGCAAATGTTGTTTCCAAAAACAAAACAAAAAATACGTCTAAAATGAGTAACAGCTACATTAAACAAGAAATTGCGATGAAAAGGAAATAAAATTTCTTACAAATTAAGTTAACATCGCAGATTTTAATAAATAATTCTTATACACAGTGAAAATCGTTTAATATGAAACTGAGGGGAATGAAATACTTTTTCGCGTTAAAAGAATTATCGCAAAAAAACCTATACTCTATAAAATTAAGTTTATTACAGCAAGTTCTATTTAAGAAGATTTGTGACGGATCTATACGCGTCCTTCCTCTAACCCTCTTGAGAATTATTTGGGGCCAACATTTCTAACAAATCTTCCCCGAAAAGTAGAAAACGTGATATGCAAATTAAGTTTAATATATATATAAATATTCTTTCTTCACGTGTTGGAAGTTAGTGAATTCTGAATATATTAGAAGTGAAGTAAATTGGCAGTGAAATGTATACGTAAACAAAGTAAGAAGCCAGAAGTTTGGATAATAAGAAAGTGATAAGACTATCTACCGCGAAGTGTTAATGTCAACTTAAATTGAATAGAACACCGCAAGAGTTCAGGTACTGTGATCTTAAATTAAGCCCATGTTTAGAATGTTAAACTAATAGTGCGGTCATTAAATACGTAAGTTCTATGTAAACTAATATCAAAAGTAGACCTGCGTGATTAAATATATTCTCCCCAACGCGAGTCTCGTCTCCCTCTTGCTCTATAACTGATTCTAATCTTGTTTAAAGTGTTGTTTGTGTATGAGTTGATTATAGTGAAAAATAAAATAATTGATATTCATCATGTCGTATGATCCTTTAGTTCCTTTCCATTCTAGCTGGTACAGATAGAAATGAAAAGTTTCAGATTTGTGTGTAGCTATGTGTTTAATAAAAACCGTTCATGTCGTATGATCCTTTAGTTCCTTCCACACTTCTAGCTGGGTCACAGGATAGAAGGGAGGAAAACGCGTTTCAAATTTGTGTGTAGCTATGTGTTTAATAAAAACCGTTCAAACATTTACGTAATTGGCATTTTTTTAAAATTATTGTTGATAAAGTACAGTTTGCAATACCAAAATCTTAACAGAGGTTCTTTTTCGCCATCTGTTTGTGATCAACAGTCTAAGGAAGCTACATTTTCGTTTTAAGCGAAATAGCAGTTTACTTTCTCCCTGGGTATTTTGCCATTGTGTTGGCAAAAAAGTTCTTCTAAAATAGGAAAAGTAATGAAATTCAAACTCATTGATATTTTACTCACACTGCGATGTACTCATCAACTAATTCCAAAGACAACTATTGAGAAATGAGATGTTTTTCTTTGGCATTTGTAGGAATGAAGGTTGAAAGTAGCTTATATAAACAAAATTGGTTCGTGTCACTGGCTATTCCAAAGTTATTTCAAAGTCAAGTTAGCCTCCTTTCTACGAAACATGTAAAACGACCTCTCTTTCATTTCACACTCCTCTTAAATCTCGGCTGCGCGTGTTTTCCGTATTTTGGTCGTTCCCATAAGAAAAGTCTTTTCGTGTTAAGCGATTTTCGATTTGTGTTAAAAGAAAAAAGCAGGAAAATACATAGCAGTTGGTCAGGACCGTTGTATTATTTCTTGTTAACCGATGTTTCGTCGCAAAGTGTTTTTGGGTTAACCGTATTTCACTGTATGTGTATATTTTGAAAGTTGAAAATTTTAAAATTCTATCATAAAATTAAGACTTATTGTTAATATTCTAAAAAGATCGAACGATGGTTTATTTTATTTTCATTTGCTTACTCTCCATGTGTTACTGATTGCCTAAAAACTATACCCAGACTAATTTAATACTGTATACAATGCTTATACCTTTCAGAAAGTCAAATAGAGAAATTTGATATTTTTTTTGAAAAACGTCTATATTGATATTTTTTTTAAAAAAAGTACAATAAACTTTATTTTACTTTGAATATAAACATAGCACATAAGTACACAATGAAACTACATTTTTCCATGAGTTAATTTTATGAATATTATTCCTTTCGTTAGAAATAATATTTTCATAAAATACACATATAGAAAATAAAAAATATATATATTAACATGGAACAATAAATATCAGTACTATTGTAGTGATTCCAATTTAAAAATATTTTTTGAAGTACTCAGCTATTATTTATAGACGTATTATTGTTATTATTTAAAAGCAATAAGCAATTCCTTTATACATTGATACCTTCAAATAAAGATTTGATAAAACAAACCTTTAGTAAGTATATATTTCGAGTTGCATACATTTATATAAAGTACTAACCAAAAAGGTTTAAAAAATAGATATCAAGCCTCTTAAATAAGTAAATTAGAATTCTTTATAAGTATAGTGTAGACTCGGTATAAAACAATTATTAGAAAACAAAGACGTCTATTTTCTTACATAAAAATAATTTCTATGCGCAATAAAAATGAATTTCGACAAGAAATTAATAAATATATGCATCTAAATAACAATAATACAATCAACTGAAGTGTTTGCTTTAATTTAAAACTGAACGCTTTTATTATTTGATATCTTGTTAAATAAATGAAAAATTAAAAGTAAAAATAATATTCTTTAGAAAAGCAAAAATAATATTATGTCTTGAAACATTTTTTTAATTACTTATCTAGTTATGCAAAATAAGATTATTTTTAATTTTAAAAGAATGTAAAAATGTATAACTATGATATAAAAAGCTTTGCAAGTAAAATTAAAAGCAATGACAAGGAAAACAAATAAAGCCTTCTCAAAGATTATTAAATTGTTTACTACATGAAATATTACTATGAATTGTTCAACCTTTATCGGTTTTTTTTTATTAAGGTAAGATTAAAGGGAGTTTTTAAAATACGGTCGTATCATAACAGTAATAAAATTCGTTCTAAAATGTGGTTATTATACAATAAAATACGTAAAATGTTTTCTTTATAATTTTGCTTTCCATTCATTAGATGTACGTTACTTAGGATCAAACAGTAAAAGTAACAAGAAAGGGAAATCGTTCTCTGTAAGGCTCATTTTTGTTGTATTTTTTAAAATAAAGAAAATGTGTAATCAAAATCTGCGCTCATCTAACATTTGAACAATGCTTATAAGGAATAATAGTTATTTATGTAATGAAACCGTAAAAAATTTTATAGTAAAAAAAAAATCAAATTTCCCAAACATTCTTGAGTAAATTTATTATACTTTAAAATGAGCTAATGTTACAAGTAACAAAAAGTTTTATTTTCCCTTATAGTTTATGTTATTTCTAATAGCTTTCTATAAGAACAACTATTTTCGATAACATCATATAACATTCGTAATTGTTTTCCCCCTAAATTATTATATATACATTCCCAGACAAGTTCTGAAAATGTTCTGTAAAGAATAAAAACTGTTCTTAAATGTAACATTAGTAGAATATTTGGTTTCAAGACAAAATAATAAATAAAATTTCTGACTCTCAAAACTAAATTAAACAAATAACTAAAGACAATATTGTACTGAAAATCTTATTTCAATTGCTTTCTGCTAATACAAATAAAATGCAATAAAAAAGATTTTCTTCTACATTGTCATTCTTATTAAAGGTTTTATATGAAACACTGTCTTACGAAAACTGGTCAAGCAAAATATGTTACCACTTTAATTTCTAAAATGAAATTTCGGTACTTTTTCATATTACAACCCATTTCGATAAATGAAAAGATATCATATATTCAAAAAATGTCGCTAAATGCTTTCATAATTATTATACTGAGCTCCAACGTGGGCGGAAATCGTTTCTACTATTGACTGTATTTCGCGCCATTTGGCGAAGTCTTTTGGTTGACAGTATAATGCGTAAGTACCAAAATTTGTGTTAAAATTTTCAATGAATAAGAAATAAAATGAATATCAAAACACTAAATGCTCTTTAAATTAGTGTTTGAAACAGTCATAAAGAAACTAAATACTGATAAATGTATTGTATAAAAAAAAAACTAAATTAGGATTGATATATCAATGGAAAAATAAATTTCCGATTGATGTACTTGAATACAAAAGTTAAAAACTAATTGATGTACTCATAGAAAAAAATAGTAATTGATATATTAATATACTGAATATTGATTGATGAACTCATAAAAAAACTCAATTCTGATTAACGCATTATTTCAAATAATTCCTTAACTGTATTCAAAATTAATTTTTTAAAAAACCCTTTAAATTAAGTAAATTTTGCGGAAGTGCTTTGTGGTTTTTTTACTTTTTCTGTAAGGCGTTTTCATTACAATTTAAAATCTCAAAAGTATCTTCCTTTCATCAGATATGCGTTCTATTGTTACTAGAAAATTTCTTTTAAAACCATTATAAGAACAAAATAAAAGCAAACAGAAACCAACGTAATACTTTTTAAAAAAAAAAGCACTACTTTAAATTTCATGATAATAAATGCATCTAAGTTCAAACATGAACTAGACATCCTATTTCATCTTTCCTGTACTTTGAACAATAATGTAGAATTTTTATCTTACATCATCTAAAAAACTTTTTAAGATAAACACAGATCAATATTTTTAAAAAAATCAGAATATTGCTTTTAGTGATTCTAATTTATCAAGCATCCATTTTCACGCGGTAGCAAATTGTGAAGCAGAATTCAGCAACTACGAAAGTACTGCGTGGATCGATTCACATCAAGGAAGACTATTATAAATAAAAATAAACATATGGAGACAAATTATTACTCTTACGAAGTTGATTGGTTTTTCAATAATGAAAAAGCTAAAGGAATGAAAATTTTTGAAAGTTGATTGTTAAAAGATTAGCTACCAAGTCTAGACCGGATGTTACCGGCGATTCTAATTTTAAATGTCAATTAGTTACTTTAACCAATAGTATTTTGCTTTTATTTTGATTGTTATGGGAATAAATTATCTCCCAAACGAAAAGTAATCACGTTCATTTCGATTTATAAATCGATATTGATGATGTCAGATAATAAAATTATTAACGATGCTGATTGAGTTATAACTTACTCAGCAAGGAAAAGAAAATGGTGTATTTATTGGTGTTTTTAAAACCCTATATGTGTGTATAATTATTTATATTATTTTTAAATAATAAGACATAGCAGTGGATATGATGTAATTTTGCAACATTTGTAACATTCTAACGAAGTGCGAAAAAAGTCATTAAATTTACTATCAAAATGGCGATTTTTGCTGCTAGTTTAGCGATATTTGTTGCTAGCTTGGAGACTTTTGGCAATGATGCCAATTAATTTGATGATTTGTGATCAGATTATAAGTAAGCTATTAAGCATATTTGTTAAAAAAATTTCGATTTTGCAATACATATATGAAATGGCAATAAATACCTCAGATAAAACATCGAATTAAAAAAATAGGTTTTTTGAAAAAAGATTTCACTAATAATTATGGATATTCTAGAAAAAGACAAAATGGTAAATTCTTCTAAATGCACTTCAAATCCGTTCATGGTTCGGCCACATAGAATAATTGAACTGAAACATTTGAACGCATCTCGCATTTTTTATATCCTATTTCTTTATTTTTTTATTATAATAAAAAAGAAAAATTTTAGTGAGTGATTTTCGTATGGTGTTGACTTATTTGAAGTTTCAAGAAACATGCATAGGTTTAATAGAGTCATTATTCTTCATTCAAAACTTTGAATCAATTTGCATTGCAACGCTTTCCAACATCCATCTTTTGATACACTTTAAGAAACAAATTAAACAAGCAAATGGAACAACAATAACAGCAGAGAATTTTCGAATAAGTTGCAACCTTGTGCAAATGTACCGCGTAAAATTTTAAGCTTTCTCTGCTCAAGTTTTATTTGCAACGCATTTTGGCAAAATTCCAAAAAAATCAATTTCGAACCAATTTCTGTATTTAATGGAATGTTGTGTCTTTGTCCTTTTTATTTTTTAAAGTAAAATAAATGTGTTTCATTATTTTATATAGATGTATTCTGTGCCATGTTTTTGTTTTTAAGCAATATTCGAAAGTTTTTCATATGCATGTTCAAGGAAAAAATTAGACAAATTTTAGAACGAGAATTCCTCTTTTCAAAAGTTTTATATTAAGATGTATCATGGAACTGCAAATAATTCAGATTCGTACCTTAAATAACTTATTTCTGGTTTTCAATACTAAGCCTAAGGAATTTTTTTTTATTTTTTAAAATAAAAAGAACACCATCTTTGGTTGAACAAAACTTTTATTTTACTTCTCTAATGTTTTTTATTCTAAAAATTCAGTTTCGAAGCTTTTCAAAAGAATACTATTTTTGAATAGTTCGTTTTGTTCATGGACCGTGCAAGATTCGCCTTACCCCAAAAACTGTATAGATGGAGTTGCCATCTGAATATACATAAAAAAAATTAATAATAAGAGAACTTTACGAGAAAGGGAGGAGGCGAAAACAAAGTTATAATGAACAGTGGAGCTGAGATAAAATGGTGTAAGACAAAAAGTTAATGCATATTGTTATTTTTTTAACTGCATATTTTTAGTTGAGGTGTGTGGCAATATTCATGTCCAAATAAAGAAATGACCACACAATTCTTGAAATTTATTTGCATAGACAAGTAAAGAAAATCATTTGAAAACATCGAACCTACGAAAAGAACTGAATGTGTCTAAAAATTCCGTCTTGTTTTTATAAAATCACTTAGAATCAGTGGCGCACACAAAGGGGGTATTCTGGGGGTCCGGACACCCCCCAAAGCCGTTGATTTTTTTTTATTGATCCTATATATCCTATATATATTTAACGTAAAGTTTAATTAAGTACTCGGAAAACAATTTATGTTATTAATTAATGCTAATTATTTATTCAATAATTTATTTTTTATGATTTTTGCTAACAAAATCGACAAAATCAGATGAATCAATAGGTGTTGTCTTGAGGTATGATACGAGTTGGGGGACTTTCAACCATGGATCTCCCCCCCCCCTCCTTGAAAATTTTTTGTGTGCGCTACTGCTTAGAATAGTATATAAATTTAAGAAAAAACGACAGAATGAAAAATTTAAATTAAAAAAGAAGTAAAAATATACGAAAAGGAATAAATTAGACTCTTTATGCTTCGGATTTCTTAAAAAATATTATAAAATAATTAAATAATTTCGTAAATTTCTCCGTGTTCCTGTGTAAAAAAAGGTTGAGGCCCAATGCCACTGAAGACGCGCCCTATACAGGGGCTGATGTACGCTAAATATTCCGTGACTCCAAGTCCTCCTGATGACATGGTGTGGAAGCTCGGAGAGGGGTGCCAAATCAAGTTTTATCCTCACCATTTGACTGAGACTCAAAACTGCAAGGTCCATTGCCAATATCACCTGCGCAACCGATAAAGACGCCAAAAATGATACAACCAACACCAAATGGAATATTCCCGCTGGTAACTTTTTCCAATCCCATTTTCAAAACAAGTTGTGGTATTTTCTTATCAGTAACCTCTTTTTCATAATACATCAAAAATAGATGAAAGATCAATGAGAACTAACATGTATACCATGTTTTAATGTGTTATCGCCAATAAAGCCTGCTTGGCGAGATAAAGACGCCAAAAACAATACAACCGACGCCAAACGGAATATTTCCGCTGGTAACTTTTTCCAATCACATTGCAAAACAAGTTGTGATCTTTCTTATCAGTAACTTCTTTTTTCATTCATTAAACATAGATTTTAAAAAAAACCAATAAAAACTCTAACACGTATTTTTTTTTTTTTTTTTTTTTTTTTTTTTTTTGTATGTGTTGTCGTCAATAAAGCCTGCTTGGCGAGATTTGCGCCTGCCAAACGGAAAAGTATTCGTTAATAAAATACTCAAATCAAACTCGAAAATTCTTATAACATATTTTGGTAAATAAATGTTCAAAATTTTTCTTGCTTTTTTAAAAAAAAGTTTTGTATTCAAAAGAAAAATATGTATTTTTGATTGAATAAATTGAGGAAAAGAATAGTTAGTGGAACCATTTGTATAGGTCTGCAAAAATCTTGATCTTAAGAAAACATTATCGTAATAGTTCAATATAAAAAGTACAGGTATCTTCTTTTTAAAGAAATTCATCTTTATAGCTGAGATTAGTAGCAAAAATCATTTATCAGTTTGAAATTCAAAAAGAAGTGAGCGAAAATACAACATCTTAGAAAATTTTCTACATTGATAAAATCAAATATTATTCCAATTCTTCAACATTCTGATGCTCTAAATCTCATTCCCGAATCTTCCCCCATCTCCTATCTTTCAGAACCCAAACAAACATTTTTTCGATAAAAACAACACAATACGTCTCGGAGAGGTTGTATCTTTGTAAAAACCCGAAACAATTCAATCGGAGCTCCTAGGCCAGTTATGTCTGAAGGAAGGATCCGTAAGCTGACCCAGAATGTCTTTACCAATACTTAGCAAGAAATGGGGTGCCATTTTTACGATGAGAATCGCGGATCTAAATGGAATGGCGAAACGGCGGATTTGTTGGCGAGAGAATCGTGGCGATAAATCTTATTTTCGAGCCTTGTTTCGGGTCTTCTTTTTACGACTTGGAACCTCGAGGGGAAAATGAAAGTGTCCTCTCTTTCGCGTAGTCATATACAATTTGTCCCTTTTTTCCACTTTTTTACTTATTTCTAACTGATATTTCGTATCGGATACAATGACGTTAATTTTTTCGTTCTTTTTGGGGAGAGGTCACGCTTTATTTGAATGGCTGTAGTAAATTTTAGACATTTTTTTCTTTGAAAGGAGACTCTTGAATGAATAAAATTTTTAAAAAAAGGAGAAATTGAATGAAACTTTTATCAGAAAAATCCAGACATAAACTTTAAAAGTTAGTTTTCCATGAAAAAAATCACACTTCATCAGGACTTTTGTTGTTGTTGTTGTTAAATTTCGAGTTTATTTAGATATTCGCTAAAAATATATACAGATTCTTTCATCATTCTGATCATCATTCATGAGATGTTTTTTTTTTTTTACTTGTGTTTCTTGTTCTACAAAGTCATTCATCATCATGATAAATTACTAATGTATTTGGGATCAAAAATAATATCATTAATCTATTTAAAAAACGTCCAAACTTCATAGACAGAAATTTGAAATGTGGAAAATGCTAGCTTAAATATCTTTCTTGCCTTTGAATTAGATTATTACAAATTTTGTTCTCACACTAGATCAGGAGTGGTCAACCCTTTTGAGAAGAGTGCCACAATCTGATAAAAAAAATTATGCGTGCCAAGTGAGTGAGTGTGTGAATATTAAAGTCGCACTGTCTTAGCAACACGAGGGCTTTTGGCGACGGTCCGCGTAATTTTGAACCATGGTCAAGTGACGCGGACGACACCTGAGCTGGCATCCCCCTCTCCTAACTACCACGCCACACCAACGGGAGGACGTTTGAGCTCCCGACAGATTTAACGTGCATCGCTCCCCTACACGGCGGGTCTTTAGTGGTACTGGGATCGAACTCATGACACGCTAGCCATGATCCGATGCCTAGACCACTTGGCTACCACGGCCATTATAAGTACCAATTCAAACAAAAGAATATGAAAAGAGGGGGAAATGTTATTTATAAACTCATTATGGAATTTTTAAGCAAATAGCACTTACTTTATGCAAGTCTAAGTAGTGCAAATTTAAAAATAATAATAAAAAAATAGTCAGTACTTTTTAATGCGGTTTTTCAATTTGTAGATTTTTTACATTAGGATTAGTTCTCAAAGATGCTAGCAAAATCGGGTTGTTTTAGGTGTGCATCAGTTTCTCTTCCCCCCCCCTCCTAAATCCAAACTAAAAAGCAAAAGTGTGTTAACAAAAGAAGTATATGATCAATTAGGATTGGAAAAAAAAACGATCTTTTTCTTCTAATTTAAATGTCTTATAGTATCGGTAAGAAAAGCTAAATCTCGAAGTCTGTCTTCATTCTCGAGAAGCAAACACTCATTGGGCGGTTCGTTGTTTTCTTCCAGATATTTTAAGACATGCTCCCTCAAATTCCAGAATGTCATGATTGCACATCCTTTGGAAATCCAACGCACATAACAAGGAAGGAGTGTTGCCTACATTATAATTTTCTATTGTAATTTGATTTAGTGTGCTTAAAATAAATTTTGATGTCTTGTTTTGTCTGAAACAACCACCTTTCTCAATAAAACAGCAAAAAAAAAAATTATTTGATTCTTTTTTTCAAATTTTTAAATTTTGCAATAAGTTTTCGTGTGCCACTCTTACGACTCAGCCGTGCCACACTGTGGCACGCGTGCCATGGGTTGACCAACCCTGCCCTAGATCTATGAATAACTCTGAGTAACCAAAAATTTCATTGAGAATATAACTTTATATATATAACTACGGGGTTGGGCTCGTGAGCCTGTAACATGGAATATTTTTGCAGTACAGCTACTACGATAGCATTTCTGTGTTACTGCGTTCTTCCCCTTCTCTAAAAAAAGCTTCTCTCAAATCACGTGGACAGAGACTCTGCACAGCGTCGTATTTTGTAGGCGGATGCATTTAGTCGTTAGCGATTAAAAGAAATTGCGTTTGTAATGACCTGAATCAGCTTATCAAAACAATTTATTACAGGGAAAATTAACATGAACATTTTTACAATTGTTCCGAGATTGCGATCACAGTTAGTCTCTTTTATAGTAAAGTTCAGCTCGTCTCAAACATCCACCTTATCTTGAGAATCACGTGAAGTCGACACCTTTTTATCGGTAGTGGGGGCCAAAGTCCTTCGGCTTCGCTGTTCGACTCTAATCGTAGGTGCAAACGCCGTGGGTTTCTCGCTGTATATCGCTAGAGAGGCCTCTGAACGGTTCTCTCCCGCAAATTCTCATACCGTGCCTTTAAAAGCATAGGTTGCTCCTGGTTCTTCTTTTCGGCTCTCCTTTATCCCTAGTCTGTCGGCTCCTCGATGCGTGGGAAACTTCCGAAGCATTATGTGGACTGTCCTCCTCCAGACACGCTGTCGACCGGGATGCGTGAGAAACGGAAATTCCACACAGGCTGGGGAATATGTCCACATTCGGATTCTATGGAATGTTCGGAGGAACAGAGGTCAGAATTCTTGACCACTCATTTAGGCCACTTTTTCCCAGAAATTAGGGAAAGGAAAGTGGGCACATCACACGTTTGTTGAGCAGACAATGAATATCAAATTTTGTGTTCGCTTGGAAAAAAGTACTACGGAGACTTTCGAAATTTTGAAGCATGTGTAAGGCTGTAATACATTAGCGCAATCGAAAGCATTTAAGTGGCATTGACGTTTCAGAGAAGACAGGGAAAGTGTCAAAGTCGACAAACAATCTGAACGTCCGCAGATTTTCCGCACCGCTGAAAACATCGAAAAGGTTTCTGTGGCGGTACTTAAGAACAGGCTTCAAACAATTGCAGAATCAGTTGGGATATCCTCCTTAGCCAGTATCAAAGGGTACTGACTAAGCATAGTTGGCATGCATAGAGTGTATCAACCCATAGTTCTCTGCATCTTAAACAAAAACCAATCTGCAGATGAAGTTAAAAGTCCATCACTGGCTGAATTAAAAGACATGGCTAAAAATGGATTCCAAAAATGTTTCGATGACATTTACAAGCGATGGCCAAAGTGTGTTGTTGCTCAAGGGTCTTATTTTGAAGGAGGATGTGTTTCAGCAGTTTAATTTGTGACGGATCTGTACGGTTCCTTCTATTAACCCCTTGGGGATCCCTTTTGGGCCATCATTCTTTCAACCAACTTTCTCTGAGGACATAAAACGGGATTATGCAAATTAAGTTTAATAAATATATTCTGTATTAGCAAAAAAGTTAGTGAAGTGAGAATGGATGGTTAGTTAAGTGAGTATAGCTTAGATGTGAAGTGAATAGCTGAGAAGCTAGCAAAACGGCAGTAGTATGTGTTAGGTTATTATTTTAATGGACTGTAGTGATTATAATTTTATAAGAAATCCAAAGGTTTTTAAATCAATTTCTTTTTATTTATGCGACTTCCGACATGAAGTCTTTGGAAGGAACAGGACAGTTTTACAGAAGCATTCCAACTGATACAAAACACATGGCTGTGGCAACCCTAAGCGTCACCCTTATTTGTTTACAATTTAACATCGCCACGCTATGGCGCCAACATGCCAAAGTAGATGTTTACATGGGCCTTAACATTATGTATACGTAAACAGTGTACGACGCGAGAGGTTGGAAATTCGGAAAGTGCTTAGTTCCACTATTGGAGAAGTGTTTAACGCCACACTTAAGACATTAAAGGATTAGAAGAGTGGAGGTAATGTGATCTTATTTCAAGTAGAAGTTAGAGAGTTAAATTATTAGGGTGCTAATTAATTAAAACAAGCTTTGTTTAAGCTATCGTAAGGTATATATTATCCTCACGCTATCTTGTCTCACCTTCGTCCTCTGATTGATCAAATTTATCTTAATTAGAGTGTTATTTGTGTCTGTGTTGAATATAGAGATAAAAAAATATTTGAAGTTCATCATGTCGTTTGATCATTTAGCTCTTCCCACACACCTAGCTGGGTCACAGGGAATAAGGAATGTGAATTCCTTATAAATTGGTAATATTTTCTAAGTTATAGACTTAGTCCGGGAACTTTTGAATCTTACTTCGTATATATTAAAAAATACATATAAATGACATACTTATGTAATGAATGTTGTTTACGTGAGGTATTTATCGTATATTCCCACGTATAAAGCTCCCTTTTTACACAGGAAAAAAAAAGTTAAATTTACAGGTGCACATTTTACTCCTGGTATCAAAGAGATAGGTTTAAAAGAAAAAATTGAGCATTAAAAAGTCAGATTTCTGAATGTATATCTAAATGATCATTAAGACGAACTTACATTGTAATAAACTTTTAACTTTATCTCCTTTTCCCATTTTCATGTGCTTTAGAGTTGTAGTTTTAAAAGTATGCACTGTTCAAAAGCTTGGGATAGCTCAAAATATAACAGCATTTCACATGAACATTTCAGACTTCTTCGTGAAAAAAAGAGGTAATATACCGCAAATATATCAAAAAACATTTTAAAAAATGCAGCTTGAAAGTATAGGGGCGCTTAATACGCCATGGTAATACGCGGTAATGATATTTATCATCTATATGCAATACACGTTTAGCTTACATATTATATTTAAGATACATATATAGTATGCTCTTTGTGCTTGCATATTATGCTACATTAATTTGTATATAAATTATGTAAAATTGCATAGTAATAATTTTAATTTTAATTTATGAATATTTTTATGATTTAATATTTTATGAAAGGAAATATATATATATTATTAAGTTATACATATATAACTTTATAAGTACTTTCTTAGCTTTTTTCGTTGTATAACGTGTTTATATTTTGCATTTTGTACGTCATATATATATGAAGTGGCGCGCTTATCCGGTAGGACAGAACCTGGGACCTTTGGGTCCGAAGCCGAGTAACTTAACCACTACACCAAAATGATCACCATGGTGCGGAGGTTGTTACTGGCTTATGTAGATGATACCGCTTCATATATATATATTTCAGATTAATTCACAGCCACTGCAATACTTTCCTCTTGGAGATTTTTGAGCTTTTTACCAACAGAATGAGTATTTTTTTAACATTGCACTCTATAAAACAGCACCAGGACTATTTGCGATGGGCCTAGTAACTTTGAACCTCAGTCAAATGACTTAAATGGCATCTAAGCATGCCCTTCCTCTCCAAATTACAACACTACGCTAATAGGGAGGGGGACATTGATTTATGACAGATTTAACGGGAAACAGCCACATTACACCGCGAGTTTTTAGAAGAATACTAAACCTAGTACTACTCACGAACGCCATAAGTTCATTGCCCTGACCATTAGGCTACCGAGGCCACCACTCGCACTAGAGGACTTAACTAAATATAATAAATCGTAAAGTGATCGTTTGTCTTTATTAAGAACTTTAGTTATGGAGCTAAATGACGATTTTTTTACATTAATCATTTTATATAAACAGTAAACAAGTGGATTGACCAATTATATTAAACATTAAGTCCGATTACGCACAGAGATAGATCCATTCTTAAAAGAGATCAACAACACGACAATTTCTTTCGAAAATGTCAAAACATCCATCGTCTCATAAATTCGATAATCGTCTACATTTGCACCTTTGCAAACATTCAAAACCTTCCTGATAACTTCTCAGTCATTATCACAGACCACCATGAAATCATCGAACCCAAAGATAATGAACAACAAAATTCCTAAGTATCAATAATTTTCTAATGAAATCACAGTCTTTCGCTCTCCCAATTCTTATTATTACTCACCCCATTTCGTAACAAAGTGGTTTCTCTAATAACAAGAGAGCCCGCATAGAAGCAAGTTATTTGCAAACACTGCCTGTTGGTAAACACGTTGAATGAGATAATCACCTTTAATAGTTCCTAACGATGCTTTTATGCCAAAATAACTCTCATAGGAGACCCTAAAGTTTTCTGTCACGCTTAATATTACTCAGCAATTCGAGAGCGGAAGTTATTCCATGTGGTCGTTCATCGTGGTCTTATCCTGGAGAGGAGAAGAATGAATTTATTAATCTGTCGTTAAGTTTGCACCATAGGGACGTTTAATTGATTGCGGTGGAGCATTTTCGAAGTTTCTTAATTCTGTTCCTTTTAAAATTTCGTTAATTTGAAGAATTAATTTCAACTTAGTTAAATGTGACAGCATTTTCCAAAGATTAAAAGATGCTTTTCTCGCCATCGAAATTAGGAATTCATTTTAACTAAATACACCTTGTATTTCTATTTGCACTGAATTTGTACTGAATGTTTGTTTGCTTAGTTTGTGACGGTTCTATATGCGTCCTTCCACTAATCCTCTTGGGAAATCTTTGGGCTATCATTCACAACTAACCCTTTTGGAAAGAAGAAAGCCATGATTTGCAGATGAGGTCAGTTATTTCTAGTATAGGTTTTCTAGCTAGTGAGTTAAGGCGGTATCACACGTAAATTTTCCGTGCAATTTTTTGGCCCAACTTTTCGCCGAATCTGAGGGTGGAAGGGTTACCGTAAGCAAAACGACATGATCTGACGTCAGCCACGCTCTTACTCCACATTAAAGCATTACTCGCTGATTTTTCTGCTTCGAAAACGACCATCCAATATTATTCGCTCGCGCTTTTGTTTATGGGGGTAAACAGAAATGGAGCATCATTCTGTTTAAAATATTATATGCCGTTAAAATATTGTACACCATTAAAATATTATACGCCGTTAAAATATTGTACACCATTAAAATATTATACGCCATATCTGATGCGTTTGATGCGAAGCTTCCACCATTTCCGCCATCTTGTTTATGACGTAGGGTGCCGAAGAACCCCATTGACTGGAATTTCAAGCAACATTCATTTAGAACAACTTTCTCAGCATACTGGCAAACAGTTGTTCGAAAGCCATTGCTATGGCAACCGAGTAAAAATTGGACGAATTGGACCAAAATTTGCACCAAACGTGTACGTGTGATAAGGCCTTAAGATAGATGAGAATAGATTAATAGACGGAGTTACCTGGAGATTGAAATATTGAGAAGCTGACGCTAAGGAAAGATATCTACCGATTATATATTTGCAAACATTGATAGCGCGTTTCGGGTATTAAATAATGGAAGATATTTAAGTGACGATGGGTCATCATAGCTAAATTGTAAATCAAATATTAGAGTAGTGAATTGATCCACAAAAGAAGGCTCAATTAAATAGAAGTCTTCTCAGAATTCGCGTCTCTCGAAGTTAAATACCCTCTGCTCTGTATTGGAACATCTCATCATGTTTAAATACTTGAATTGTGTCTGTTGATAATTAGTGTGCTGAATAAATTGTTGAAAAGTATTATGGCGAGTCGTCCTTCACTTCCTCCCACACTTCTAGCCGGGTCCGAGAGTAGGTCAAAAATGTTACAAGTTGACAGTGCACAAAAGCTTTTTAAATATAGTTATTGTTATTCAGCTAAATAATTTTGAGTTATGATAGAATCAAGACTAAACACAAAACACACATTCCTCAAACGAAACAAAAGGGATTCAAACGTAGGTTTGTGTTGAATGCTTGTTTGTTTAGTTAACATTGCACCAAAACTTTAATTGAGTTATTAGTGCTCAGCTTGATAATTTTGCGCTATGTAGAAATCAAGAGGATAAAATTCAAAATACACATTTGTGTTGAATGTTAGTTTAGTTAGTATTGCACTATAATTATAATTAGGTTTTGGTGCTCAGATTTATAATTTTAAGTTATGATAAAATAAAGAGGACTTAACAAAAACTCATCCCTCAAGCAAAACAAGATGGATTCAAATGTAAATTTGCATTGAATGTTTGTTTGTTTAGTTAACATTACACTAAATCTTTAATCGGATTATTGGCGCACAACTTACTAATTTTGTGTTAAGTAGAATAAAGAGGCCGTATATATTCATTCTTCACCCAAAACAGAATGAATTCAAACTTGAATTTGCTTTAAATGTTTGTTTAGTTAACATAGTATTAAAGTTTTAATTGTGTTGTTGGTCCTCAGCCTTATAATTTCAGTTACGTTAAACAGAAAAGAACGAAAGCTGAGATAGTTACTCGGATTTTAAACATGTCAAGCTGGGTTAAAACATAATTTTGCATTAATTTACACAGGTTCGATTGTTTAGTTAATGTTACACTAAAACATAATAGTGGCTATTGGTGCGCTTTCTTACCAACTTTGAGTTAGGTTAAAGTGGAGTATAGTTTCTCTTAACTTGAAGTGCGTGCGGAATTTGTTTACACGAAAGGGCTTCGCTTCTGGGAATAAACAAAATATGAAAAACTCTAGCAGTATATGATGTTCTATCGGAAGAATCTATTGTAGTATATGATGATAAATTGTGTTCAGTCCCAATTATGGCAGACAAAGGTATTTTGGAGTTTGTTCAAAGCTCAAAAAATATAATTGGTACAGATTCTGTTGATGAAAATGAAATGAATAATGCAGCTCCTATTCCCATATAATCCGAAATGAAGAACATCATGAAAAGTATGTTCAGTTATTTAGATGAACATTCTCTCCAATGGTGAAATGAATAACAGAATGAACAACATCGAGCAATTGGTTTACAATTTGATGGAAAAAATGCAATGCCAAAAAAATATGAGATTATTTTCCAAAAACTCAATAAATGTTCTGTTTTTCAAAATTTTGAGTAAAAGTTCATTAAGGTCTTGTGAGTGTTTTTGCTTCATTGATATTTATTAAATACACATCTATTTAAATAAAATAAACTCTAAAAAATTAATTTTATATATATATACAATATCCTTTAATATGAAATTATTTCAACACGAAAAAATATTTCAGTCCCTTCAGTTTCGTGTAAAGCGATTTTGAATGTACATTAGTCAAAAATGCTAATTAAGATAAAAATGCTACGTATTAATAAAATATATAACATTGCGTATAATAGAGGAGATTGAACTTTCAAATTTGGAGAAATCCATTGTAAATTACCATTTCCACTCTAATTATATTTATCGAATCTCAAATACTTAAAATTACATTAATTAATGTGTCATTAAAATTCTTGAACGAATAATTATGGAGTATAATTATACTTTTAATCAAATAACTCAAAAAAATTTCTAGGAAAATCTGTTTTGCTATTTTTTGACTGATAACATTGGTTTCCTTAGGTCATTCAATTATTTTCTAATAGTCTTCATCCCATGAATTCTACTTCTTAAATCACGCAATTCTTAGATGAAGTACGTGAAATGTAACAAATAGATTCCATATCCGTAGACCTTAATCCGATAATGATATATAATTACGAATTACTTGAAAAGAATACTCATCTTTGTTTCTGAGAAGAAAGAGTTAAGGTACAAGTATCTTTTAATAAAAAAAATTATCGTAATAATACTGTATTCTCCTGCTTGGAAGAATATCATTTAATTTGTTATGTCGGACAAGAGAATGGAGTGCCTGAACTAACCGGTTTAAGTGTATTAAATATTCTTAAATAATAGTCTATATTTCAAGGTCATTTATGTCAGGGACATTTGTATGTTATAACATGATGTTATAGTAGAAACTAGTGTTCCTTTCATAATTTAGTAGTAAAAAAATAAAATCGATCAAAATCGAATGGAAATTAAACTGGATGTTAGGTATAGAACTGTTATGTACGGATATAAGAACTACAAAAACTTTTTTTTCGGTGTATAGTAATCTAATGTATTTCAAGGTCTTGTTATGTCGGGTAAATTTTTTAATGTCTTATGAATTAAATGCTTAATTAATGAGTAAAACTAATTCCAAAAAATAAAGTTTGACTGGACTCGATTTGAAAACATTTTTTTGTTTTCATTTAAATGTTATTGACTTCACATACATTTAAAATGTTTTTTGTAGGTTTAAGAACGTGTTTTTTATCCTTTTTTAACCCCTATCTGCAAATTAAAAGTTACACGATCTGCTCCTCAGTGCCACCGTTTTTCACATAGGCGCGCGTATGCCGAGTATTCGGAGGGGGAAAAAAGAGGCACCTTTTTTCAAAACTAAGTAAATCCTTCCCAAACACTATAAAATAATTTTATTGCATCCCAAAACCTTCGAAATAGTTTCACTAATAGCAGCGAAAGGGAAAGAAACGTATTTCGGAAGGACGGATATATACGTCCGGAATACATAACGCACCGATTGAGCATATGCCTGTGGCACTCAAGTAGTTAATTTTGTAGGATATGATTACCTGATAGTAAATCGATTGATTAAATGTTTGTTAATGTTACACTTCAAGGCAAGATGAGAGCTATTGGCAACAGATCTCAATGAAGCGACGAGAAGGACACCTGAGTTGGTACGCCTTTCTCCAAACTTCCGTTAGCGTGAGGACTTGGAGCCACGGGATTTTTCACGGTCGTTTTTTGGAGGCACCAGAACTTGAATTTTATAAGATGGCCGAGTTGAAGACTGAATGAAATGCTCAAGGGTCACATCTCTATGTTAATTAGCTACAGTAAGAAATAAAAATAACTGCTATATATTTGTAACTCTTAAAAGATTATAAAACTCACACTCAGTAGGGGATAGACATTTGGAAATTAAGATATTAGTACATATGTTGGCATATTGTCTTTTTATAATATGTCTACTTACCTAGGTTTTTTTTAAAATCGAAGTACTAAGCTTCGTTTTTTCACAACTTTTTTGTAATTTGCTCCCATTTGTTTAATACTATTACGAAATATTCGGCATTCCCCGTTAAGAAATTGTTGATACACGAAACCTCCATTACCGTTCACCTCACTTAATCAAGAACTGTATGTAGTATAAAGGACTTTTTTTTTCAAGTTTTCTACTAAAAAGGTGAAATTATGGGTTATACAAATTAGGCTTGCATCATTTGCAGAATTCGCTATTTTTCAATTTTATTCAAAAATAAATTATAATTTTAAAAAACTAAAGAACACGCTTTTATACTGAATCGAACTAAAAAGTAAAAAAATAATTCTTAATATAAGAATAAAATGATGAACGAGAAAATTAATGTCATTGGGGTAAAAGAGTGGGGTGTTCTATAAATATATCTATTGTTATAAGTTCTAACTTCTTTCAATTCCGAAATTGCACCCCACGCTTTTACCTAAATGACATTAATTTTCTCGTTCATTATTTTATTCTTATATTAAGAATTATTTTTTTACTTTTTAGTTCGATTCAGTATAAAAGCGTGTTCTTTAGTTTTATTTAAACTATAATTTATTTTTTATTTTTTTAGTTCGGTCTACAATAAAAGCGTGTTTTTAGTTTTTTAAACTGTCATTTTTTCATTGCTGAATTTATCCTTGAGTTTGAACTTTGGAGCCAGAATTACGTGGCTGCTGGAATAAGTCTTGCTCTTGAATGGATTTTAATTAAAGGGTCTGAAGTGTATTTATTCTCTCTGTTTATGGTTTATGGGGCCTCGGATGAGTCCCGTATCGTTATATTAGATTCCATCTCAAAAGAACAGGTGAAACAAATAAAATGTGTGGTAAGAAGGAAAAAAAAGTTCGAATTAAAAAAATTTTAATGTACCACATGTTTTTATAACGGACTAAAAAGTATAAAATTCCTCCTTTACGTTTTTTTTCCCTTCTTTTTTCACATTTTCATGCATTGTCATCCACTTCTGAGATATGGTCCAAATTTCAAGTCTCTAACTCATCGGAAAGTCACACAGTTTAAAATCAATTACAAAATTCCACCCGGACAGACATTCAAGAAAGCGAGTTAATAAAAACATGGTAATATTAAGTGTCAATCGTATTCTCACTTTTTAAACGTATTGCTATAATGTTAATTCGTATCATCACGTCTAAACGTATTGCTTTATAAAAATAAAAAATATTTAGTAGTTAGAACATAAATTATTTTTTTCACATCACAAGCCTATTTTTTTTATTTTCAGTTTCAGAAAAATGTTTATATTGTAGTAAGAAATTGATAACACACACCCACCCTCCACTTTCTCACATACAGAACACTTTTTTTGTTTTATTTTTATAAACCACAAGTGTATTAATTAAAAACACTCGCTGTAGGGTTACACCTTTTTCTTTTAGTCGCTAAATCTGGAATTAGTCGCCAAATCTGGAAATGTTATATAGAGTTAGTCGCCAAATCTGGAAATGGTATATCGAATTAGTCGCCAAATCTGAAAATGGTATGTGCAATAAGTTGCCAAAGCTGGAAGTGATATATTTAAATTTCGCCAAATCTAATTATCGTGATTCCTGACGATCCTGATGAGGATAATGGAACAAAATTATGAAATTATTGTATTGTTATCGGGCCTTGACAAGTGTGCAAAAATTCGAATTAATTTGACCTTTTTAAGTGGGTGAAAATTGAGTTCCAAGATTCCATTACATGCAAGTGAAACTTATAAAAGCGTGTTAATGAAGCATAATTCTGCTAACCAAACTTAAAATACTTCCTAGTATTATCCATTTTGCACAGGAGAATTTTTAAAATAAAACTTGACAATCCAGCTACGAAAAAGTGAGATAGTAATATTTATAATTTACATATTAATCTCTCCCAAGCTCTTCAGAACAAAGAGTCAAAAAGTAGATGTGACGTCATTAAGATTCAATACGCGTCAGAGCTATATGGAGCGGAAATCTTCCCCTTAGATGGAGAAGGGGGGAAAACAAAAACGAAAACACTGAAAACGGCA
This sequence comes from Trichonephila clavata, assembly GCA_019973975.1. Lineage (NCBI taxonomy): Eukaryota > Metazoa > Arthropoda > Arachnida > Araneae > Nephilidae > Trichonephila > Trichonephila clavata. Next base: position 26,529 of record BMAO01032834.1, read on the forward strand.
CCACTGATGATTATACAATTAAAAATTTGAATAAAACTCACTAGTTGATATTCCCCCCATTCCTTTTTAAACTCAGGAATCTTGTAATTCTTGTGCTATGTAATTATAGTTGTTGTTGCATAATAATAAAAGAGCATTAGTAACTCTAGGACATCTGTTGCGTAACTCTAGGACGATGTGAATGGATCAAATGTTTAGATAATTGATAATTGAATCTCATGCACTTCTATGAGTTTAAATGTTTGCAACTATTGTTCACACACACACACACATTTAATTTCTTTCTTAAAAAAATAAAAAAAAATAAAAAACGTTGTTCAACGAATTTTTAGAATATAATTTGAATCAGTAAAAATTGAAATGTAAGCAAATTAGACTCAATTTATCTTTTATTTACATCACTCATATTATAATCACTTCTCAAAAACAATTGCTAAAAATTCAAAGTATAAATAATGTTTAAAATGCTAAGAGTTTTTAAATCTTAAGTTTGCAATCTTTATTTTTACTTTTTATGAATAATAAGTGAATGAAAAAAAATTCAAGATAACTCCAAAAAAGTTACTTTTCTATATTAGTAGCGCAATTTATATAGACTATTCATTATTTCAAATATCTTCTTTCATTAAAAGTTAAAATATTCTAATAGAAGCACACAAAAAATGAATACTAAGCAAAGTTAGAAAAACTAGGCTCGTAAACTTGAATTTTTATTTTATTTATTGTGCAAAAAAAAAGAAGAGAATATCCTCCAAAATTTGGAACTATAAAAAGAAACTAATCCCAACTATTTTCTTAATTTTATGGGGCTTATTGCTGCAGAAATAAAAATACTAAATTTTTCATTTAAAATATAGAAGAATAAAAGCTAGTTTTTTGTTCCAAGAAATATATTAATTATGTAAAATTCTCATTACAGGCTATGACACATTCATGTTTTATTATTCATATAAACTTTTGATGCATAGTATTACCCTATAAAAACATATTACTTAAGGTAATGTTTATGAAAAAAAATATGAGTATATATATATATATATATACATTTTTATATTTCCCACTTTAAAAAAAGCTCCGTTTCTAGAAAAAAAAATATTTTATTTTGGATTTTTGATTTATACATTTAAAAAAAACTGATAGATATGTATAGAGAGTGAGAGAGAGACGAGGCAATAAAATATTAAACTTTCTCTTTATTTTACTTTAAAACTGTTTTTTATTTTAAAGTATGCTAGAGAGTAAAAAATGTGTTTTGTTAGATTCAAAACAATTTATAAAATAGCTATTGCGTTTTACTAAATATGGCTGTAAACGCACGAAAATTCAATGTTTTTTTCCCCTAAAAGATAGTAATTTTAAAATGTTTATAACATTTTAAAAATTAAAATAATAATTATGATAAATTGGAAATAAAAGTATTTTTTTTTAATAAGCCTTCATTTTAGAAGGGTTCCTAAACTTCTTTTGCTAGTGAATCAGTTTGAATCTTAATTTTTAACATGTTGTTCCACCCTATACGCTTATGTAAATTTCTTAAATTTGAAGAATTTTAATAATTAGTAATTATGTGTTATTTAATTTCTGAATTAAATATTTGTTTGCAGATTTTTAAAAGACAATGAAACAAATATATTATAATAAAAAGAATAATTAACTACAAATTTTAAAATTTTTAATTGATAAAGCTTCAATATATTTTTACTCACAGATATAGGTAAAAAATTAAGTGTATTGTATTAAACAGCACGTGCGAATTTATCTCCAGGCTATTAAGTTGATAGTCCTTAATTCAGGAAATAATTGTGCTTTGATACCAGCAACTTATTATACGGCTCAAATTTTGAGGAAATCTAACGAAAATCACCTTTATTTATATCATCGTATTGATTAGGATTTTTCCAAAACTACTTTGTTACTAGTGTTAAGCCATGTCCCAAAAGATAAGATAGTGTGAAAACAATGACCCACATTTTAGCCCTTTTTTTTTGGAGAATTTTCTGTGACCAGAATTTTTTTCCGTTCATTAAGGAAAGTTCCAGAAAAAACGAGTGACATCTTACCATGAATTTCTGGTATTTTCTGTGACATATTTTTCCTGCAATTATTGATACGTTATTTATTAACAATACTTTATCAAGGACCTTTCTGAGTATCATCGGGAGTCCACAGGAAGCACAGTTGTGAAAGACTGTGATCATACCGTTTCTCTCTCGGTATATGGGATGCCATGATTTCAGATTGGACAAGAGAGAATGTTTCTTTTATTAATATTCCCTTTTTGTTCAAAAGAATTATCAAAAATATTTTAAGTTAAAAAATATACCACCTAGAACTGGGATCGACAACCTATAGCCTGCAAGCCAAATTTAGCACATGGTATAATTTTTAATGGAACTCTATACATCTCTACAGATTTTTCAGTTTTTGAGTAAAGATGATAATTTTAAAATGGAGCTTATTGAACTAACATTTTCAGAATTATAAACAGGGACGTCTTAAGACTCTCTGAGGTCCTGGGCCCCCATGAAAAAATAGGCCCTACCTTAGAACTTTAAAAGTAGACAGTATATAGCCTGCATTGTCAAATACTCGTTCAAACAATAATTTGAAACAAATAACTGTGCACGACTCACATTCTCAAAAATCGAGGCCCAAGCAAGCTCAACCGATGGCAGCATTTTAACTTTATGAGTTGAATGTTCCTGATATTAGCCCTAGGCCTAGACATGGACAACGGTCATCCCATAATAATACAGTCTTACTATTTTTGTCAGTTGACATGTAGTTTGAAATTCTCTGTTTTTTGGAGAATATGTGTGGGAATAATATTTGACCCTTTAAATTATCCCGATCATGATCTTATTAAGATGGAGGCGAAAACGAAACGAGGCCTCCACCGAGGGGGAGGCCCTGGGCCCGGTTATAAAAAGGAAAATTTACGGAATTATTAAAAAATCTGGAAGATAACATTCCAGCTATTTTAAATTGTTATCATTTCTGGAGAGATTTAATTGTTTGAAGAGAAAATTAAATATGATCTGCTTTTTGCTTTTGGTTCTAGATATCTATCTGAACAAATCTTTACGGATTCAACTGGACCTTCGATATCGTGGGAAATATTAAATCACAAATTTTCCAATGAAAATGCGATATAAAATACAGAAGTACAGGGACAAAAGGTTCGCATTAAAATATTTAACGATATTGAAGGAATACTTATATTTTGTGTGTTCTTCGTTTCTTACTTAAATGATTGTGTTTAAAAGACTCATAATACAAAATATATGCACATTTTTAATATTTTATTTATTTTGTAGGAATAGTTTATATTTAATTTTTATTTTTATGTAAATAAATATTTATAAATAATGTATAACTAATATTAAATGAAGCTGTGAGTATGTATTTTTGACCTCGATCTCCTAACTCCTTATGCATTCGTGGAAATCGAATTATTTAAAATATTTCTTACTATGTGACATACTAAATCATATTGATAGATTGGTTTGGCACGCCATGTCAACAAAATTGCTGACCCCGGAAATTTCTGAATAATAACTCTTCCGCAATATTTTTTTTAAATGCAGCCTCTTTTTAAAATTAAAAAAAAAATAATAGTCACTTGGCACAGCCTCAATTTGTAATGAAAAAATTCATGGGGTAAAATGTTTATTTATCAGGAATTAGTTGGCACAAGACTAAAAAACTCTTGATTCTAATGCATGACAATTTATTTATTTTTTTCTGGAAGAAAGTGTTAAAATCAGTCTCAGCAACTCTGGCATTCCACAGAGAGATTCTTACTACACAAACGATTTTCACATCGAAAAACCTGTTGCCATTCGCCAAAGAAAAATAGATAATCGATGATGTTGGTAAATTACATGAAAAAAACTATTTTACATAAAATAAGTATTAATAAGAATTGAAAAAAAATTAGTACAAACATATTAATAAACGTACAAGTAAATAATGGTTGATAAAAATACTATTTGATTAAAGCTAAAGACACAATTTGATCCAAACAGGAATATTTAAATGTTAAATACATAGTTTTCAATATCAGTGTGAGGAAACGAGTATCAATTACCAGAACTAATTAATTCCGTTATTCGGTTTATTTACGTTATAATTATTTTATGCCAAAAAATCAAAGTAATATTAAAAACATTCTAAAAATGATGTAACTTTAATTTTTTCCCCCTAAATTAATGAGATTGCTTTTATGAAATACAGTTCCCTGCCTTATAATTTCAAATATATTTCCGCAACTAACAAAACTACTTGTGAACCAATCACAGTAACGGAAATCTGAGATAAATACATAATAAGACTAATTTTTTCTCAATATAAAGTATAAGATAACAATGTATTTAACATTTTGCAAACATTTGATTGAAACCCTATAAAAACACTTCCTTTTATTACTCCATTTCATTGATTATTTAAGATTAAGCCATTTTAATCTTAAAAATACGGAAAAATTTAAAAGAGAAACTACTCTTTAGGATAGGATTTTATGCTGTCTAACCTTCCCTCCTTTTTGTCAATAATTGACTCTACCTCACACCGTTGTACAGTGAAACTGGAAAAGTAATGGTCACCTGTTGAGCAATGGGAATCTTGGCTGCTCAAAAGGTAAGAGCAAGGGGGAAATATTTTACCCCATTTGTCTTTAAACAATGGATTTTGTTCAGAACAACACATAATATTCAGAAACCAGGAAAGTGGAAACAGAATGCCTTGGTAGATTTTTGAACCAAGCTTGTTCTTTACGTTTCCCTTCCCCCTTTCATTCGAAATATCAACCACCAATCCTGTAAAGAATAATAGCAAAATTATTCAAAGTGATGAACAAGCTTGAATTATCAATTAATTAAGCAAAGTTTATTATTCAAACCATCAAATACATCTGCCATTTTGCATACATAACATATGCAAAACTGACTGTTTATGCTCAAACCGAGAGTTTTAAATGGGTTACCATCCAATACAAATGGAAAGTTCATTAGACACATCCAATCCAGTTTTGGAACTTCCCGGAAACTTTCGGAAATAACAATCAACACGCTACACTCCAAAATGCCACATACAATTATCAACATCCTCCTGATTATATATATATCCATAATTCCATAACCCTTTTCCTTTAAGTTAATAAATCTCATTTAGTATTGCCAGGAACTTGGGAAAACTAATCGATCACTCCACAGTCGAATTTCTGCTAAAAGTATATCACCATAATGATGGGAACCTAAAACTAGCAACTCAAAGTGCTTGTTCCCTCTTAAACAAAGCAAGACACGAATTGTTCATTTAAGGGAACAGTAAAGATTAACTCCAGTGGACTTTAATGCTATTAATTATAGTGGACGCGCTGACGTTGTGTTGGACGTGACCCTTATTAATACAGAAACCATTACAGAGTAAGGGATATGATAATAGCTCAGCATTGTAATTTGATAATGCAAATATTACTGTCCTTCCGATGACATTTCAGCTGGAGGAATAATTGTGGATCAAAGGTATTGGGAGAGGGAGCGAGAACTCCTCGGTCCCTTGTCCGGGGTTTGTGCTTCTCAAGATCTTGGTGGGGAACGTGATTACTTAACCAAGTTATTGAAGTGGACACTAGGTCTGTTGGATTCTAAGCGGTTAGTGGTTGCAGTGTAGCTGCGGGATGTTGGTTGATTTTGTAATTAGAATCAGTTTTCAAAGGGAAGGATTTGAATAAGAATATTAGGAATCAAGCTTTCATCTTATGTTTTATTTAGATCTGTAATAGTATCTTGCTGTAATATGAATTACTTTTTAGTTGGAAGAGTGCATGTTTAACGCTCCATTATAAATCAACACGAAAACTATTGGCAACCGACTTCATAAATTTGAGCCTCGATCAAGTGAGGAGTATAACACCTAAGCTAGAACCTCCGCTCCAAACTATGCCCTCGACATATTTAACTACATCAGCCCCTCTACGGGACAGATCTTCAGTGGCGCTTGGGTTCGAACTTATGACACGCTGCCCACGTGTTCTTGACTATCCACTAGGCTGCCATGGGCCCTTTTTAAGTTGGAATGGGGTCGGAGAAAAAGAGAGTTATGTAAAACTATGATTTAACTATAGTATAGTGTACCAAAAGTGTAGTTCGCGTGCCCAAGGGGGTACACCAATGGATTCTTGGGACTACACGAAAAAAGTAGGTAAATGTTTATATATTAGGTTGGGGAAAATAAATCCATTATTTTTACGTGAACTTCAAAACTTTATTTAACATGTTTCGGACTACCAATTTTGGTCAAATATGCACCATTTTGTTCTACAATCTGTTGCCATTTTGAAGGTAGTTTCATAATGCCTCTCTCATATAAGTCTTGGTCCCTATTGGCGAAAGACTCTGGTAATCGGTTTTCACAATCTTCTCTTGTGTGATGTCAATTTCTTATCACCAAGGAAGTTTTGAAATGCAAGAAAAACACTAAATTTGGATCTCTGCTGTCAACAATTGGACCGTTTTAGATAGCAATTGACCAGAAACGGCAAGAATTGGCCAAAAAGGAGAGGTGTTGTGTTCCATCAGGACAACACCCAGGTCAAACTCATCTATAGAAATTCCCAGAAACTCCGGGAGCTTGGTTAGGAAATTTTGATGCATCCACCATATAGTTCGAATCTGGCACCAAGTGATTACCATGTTTTTCGTGCATCTCGAAACTTCCTTGGTGATAAGAAATTGACATCAAGAGAAAATTGTGAAAACCGATTACCAGAGTCTTTCGCCCATAGGGACCAAGACTTATATGAGAGAGGCATTATGAAACTACCTTTAAAATGGCAACAGATTATAAAACAAAATGGTGCATATTTGACCTAAATTGGTAATCCGAAACATGTTAAATAAATTTTTGAAGTCCACGTAAAAATAGTGGATTTCTTTTTCCCCAACCTAATATGTGTATATATATTAAATGCGCTACTTCTTATAATTATTTTCGTTTTAAGGGTACGCAATCAAAAAAATTTGGAGACCACTGGTATAGATATAATAAATTCATATCGTGTAACTCTTTTTTTTTGTGAGTGTGTATATATATATACATACTAGCGGACCCGGCCCGGCGTTGCACGGGCTTTTACCGAGGGTATAACTTAATCCCCATGTTAATTTCCTCCTTTCTTTATGACGCCAGCACTTTTGTGTGGGTGTGACGCGTACGATGTGAGTGCATGGCCCGTGAGTGCGTGTCATGGCTTTCTCGTTTAACATTTTCCCTTCTCTTCACAAAATCAGCACTTCCAATATTATTTCTCGAAATTACTTTGACTTCTTTGTTTCTTTCCTCTCCGCTTATCCCGGCGTTGCAAGGGCTTTTACAAGTGAATAACTTCATCCCCATGGGAATTTCCTGTTTCCCTCAGGACGATAGCACTTATGTGTGTGTATGCGCGATGTGAGTGATTTCTGTAACTATGACATTAAAACTCCCTTTTTCGAAATTTGTTCTTGCGTTGGTGTGGTGCGGTACTTAGGAGAGGTGGGTAAAAGCTTAGGTGTCGTCCTCGTCACTTGACCATGGTTGAAAATTTCGAGGTCCGTCTTCAAAAACCCTCGAATAGGCGAACAGTGCGAATTTATAAATCACTCACACACTTTTCAACTCTTTCGTTGCAATTTTTTAGTCCCCGGAAACGAAAATGTAGCCCTTTTAAAAATAGTTGTATGTTGAAAAAAGAAAAGTAGAAGTAATTCAAATTACAAAATTTTACTGCTATTTTAAATCTTGAAGTAAAATTGTGAGGATATTTTGAAATGTTCGACACACGGGAAAAAAGTTTCAATCAATTATCTTTATAAAAGAAGAAATTATTAAATGATTGTTTTAAGTATTTTGAGTGTTTTGTTGAAATTTGTTAAAAAAAGTTTTTGGCTTTTTATTTTTTAAATCACTGATTCTAAAAGTTTTAAAAATGATTTTTATTTATACGCAACGATTTTGAATCATTTTAGAAAAAAATCATAAAATATGCAAAATATCATAGTTTTGTAAAAAAAAAAGGTTTTTTTTTAAATTCTTAAAAAAAATATATAGTTTTCGGCAAATATTTTTTTAATCACTGATTCTAAATGATCAATGAACTTTTTAAAAATCATTTTCATTTAAATTCATCTATATTTATTCATTTTAGAGGAAATCATAAAATACAAAACAAAATTAATTAATTATTTTATACTAATATTGATTAAAAATATTCATTTAGAAATTAATTGTGACATGCCAATTTAGTGATTTTTGATATATTAATAACACGCAATTAATAATAAAGAATTTTTTATTTGAACATAGCTTTTATTTTTTTCTAAGGAAGTTATGCTTATTTAACTGAATAATTCAAAAAAAAAAATTTCGAATTGGGCAAATTTTGCGTTTTTATTACGAAATTATATGTCAAAAAAGATTTATACATTAGGCATTATTTAAAATAAGTTTTATGAAAGAGAACAAAACCGTATCGATTTTTGCAAGCATGGAATATTTCCCTCCATCTCTGAAAAAATGGCCTGAATTACAAGGTATTTTTCTCCTTACATTAGGGGAAAACGGTATCATTACTGACGGTTTTTGGTAATGAGGAAATTTTCACTGTAAAAAAAAAAGAAATTCAATCTAACCTAAGCCCCTCTGCTCACTAATCATCTCTTTTTTAACAAATATAAAACCTACTGCAAATAAACATAGAAATTGCTAACTACTTTAAAAAAAAATTTTTTATCTAACTGGCACCAAATTCAATATATCCTAAACTCAGTTCACTTTGAGAATTATGTGAATGTCTTATTTTCTTTTTTCAGGTGTAACAAAATAAAAAATATGACTTGTCCTCTTATTCTTAGATCTATCCGCTTCATTTTTGTTACACTTCACTTCTAAACTCTATTAAATATTTAAAAAAAAACTTTATACACCCTCCTACAAAATCAGCTTTCAGGAATATATTTAAAGGCTATTAATTGTTCGAAACTTCCAAGTGATTGGAAAATTTACATAGTAGTACAGGAAGAAAAAAAGTATACATTATTTCTTAAAATCTCCAGAATGAACCATAAGATGTTTGCAAACAAATTTTAAATTTTGAAATATATAACAAAACCTGTTGTTAACGGATTCATTTATATAAAGATAATATGCATTTTATTTAAATTATGTTAAAAGAAAACAATGTACAAAAAGACAAAAAAAAAAAGAATTTAAGCAACATTTGTTGGTAAGTCTTGCCCATCGACTTTCCCCCCTTCTACATTTTTGTTCTATATATTCCTTAGAATTAATTTTAATATTCATCGCAGCTTTCTTCTTGTTAATAAGAGTACACTAACTTTGGTGTTAAATTTTAAAACAGGGAGAAAAAAATCAGCGCCTTTTTACACATTTTTATTTCGATATGTTTGGAACCAATAATCAAAAAACTAAATTTGTTATTTAAAGTTGGAAGTTTAAAAGAATTTAAAAGGTAGAAATAAAATTTAAATTAATTGCATAGCATGAAAAATTGGTTTATCATTTAATATAACTCTTATTCTAATAGATAACTAATATCCTTTACTACTAATTGATAATTGTTAATTAGAATCTTTTACCTTCGCTTTTTAAAGCCTGCAAATTAAATTACATTAATAGAGGTAAGATGTTCACTAGAATACACTCAATGTCTTCGAGGTAATGTGAGTGTACACTCCATCCAATGCTTGATGAAGACAATGGTTTACAGAGATAAGCACTTTATAAGGTGACAATCAACACAGTTACACAATCTCATCCATTAACATTCAGATGATCACAAATTACATCAATTAAATGCTTAGTACAATCAAGCGTAAATTTGGGTAGAACACCGACTCTCTTGAGGGGTCAATACTCTAGTCTGTTGTCTGAGTCTGGGTCTACCAAACTCTAAGTTATAAATTGTCATACTCTGAACTGTGAGCTATGCAATAGTTTCAGACTCCTAGGCAATAAAGACAAAACTTAATTTAGTCTGGACGAGTGGGTGGATTTAGGTGGAGTCTTAAAATCAGTTGTCAATGATAAATTCCATGAACACTATTCATCATGTTCTGTATATTTTTTCTAAGGGAATGACGGTTCAGTAAGGGGAAAAAATTATTTTGAGTAATAGCCTTTGATTGCCGTGTACTGAATTGCTTTTATTAATAATACCAAAAATCATGTTTAGTTAAAGTAATAATAATATATGTGTATTTATTGTTGCATAATTTTATATCAGGGTTAGGAGCCAATAGTAGATATCAGACGAATTGTTAAGATGTTAAGGTGATATATTGGGCAAACCAAAAGTCTTACCCTGATTGTAAAAATTCTTATTACAAAATAATCATTTAATATAATAATGTAACTTTTGTACCATTGGATAAGTCAGTTTGTGTGTGTGTGTGTGACGTAGATAGGGATTTCTTAGGACTTCTGGAGACCCTGGGCCCCTACACAAATGTAGGGTCTTTCTATAACCCTTAAAAGTTGACAGTACGTATCATACGCAGTCAAATACTCGTACAAACAATCACCCAAAACAAATAATTACGCATGACTTACAATCACACAAACCGGCTCGACCGACTGCTGCCTTTTGACTGAATGAGTAATGATGGTGTACAGTAGCGCACACAAAAAGTTTTCAAGGGGGGAGTCTATGGTCGAAAGTTCCCCAACTCATATCATACCTCAAGACAACACCAATTGGTTCTTCTGATTTTGTCAGTTTTGTAAACAAAAACAGTAAAAAATAAAATATTGAATTAATAATTAGCATTAATTAATGAAATAAATTGTTAATTACAAGTATTGAATTAAATTTTACGTTATATATAAATAGGATTAGCATCAATCAAAAAAAAACTCAAGGGCTTTGGAGTGTCCGGATCCCCAGGACACGCCACTTGTGTGCCCCACTGATAGTGTATGAGGGTATAGGCCTAGGCCAATACGTGGACGACGGTCTTCACATGCAGCCAGTTGACATATCGTCCGAAATTCCAAGTTTTTCGGAGAATACAACCTGAAATAACATCTGACCGTTGAAATTATTCAAATTATGATCTTCTTAAGGATGAATCGAGAACGAGACGAGGCCCTCAATGAGACAGAGGCCCTAGGCCAGGGCTCGGTTGACCCATTCCTTAAGACGTTCCTGGCAGTAGATAGCACGAATGCACCTTCAGGAGATACACCGGGGAACAATTGTAACAATGACACCTTTTTTTGCCGAAATGGCGTCACTCAAGAGAAAGCACAACTTGCGCTTTGGTTTTACTTAACGAAATTGCCCATTAATGTTCAATGTAAATGTTGACGTTGTTATGGAAGTAAACCTCCTGGTCCAATATCAATAAAGCGATGGTATGAAATTTTCTAAAAAATAGGTGGCATTAAGTATCTTCCTGGAAGTGGCAGGCTGAGGGTGAGTGAAGCAACTGTTTAGCTTGGCGGGAACTGGAATACCGATTATATATTCTCCAAGCTACAAAGGAGGGGGACGTGTTGGAATTTAGTGAGGTGAATGGTCTTATAAAAAATTCATAGTAATATTAACAATACACCAGAAAAACATGCCAATTTTTTTTTTATCTGAGCACAATAAATATTATAATGGGGGCAGGACTTTGGGTTCACCCTATATATTAGCATTCTTTTGGTTTTTGTGAAGGTTTTTTTTTAAAAAATGAGCTGCAGATTGGTGTTTTGCAATTGCAGACCTAGTACATGCCCCGGAAGCTGGTATCTCTTTTTAGTGCGGCACCATACAGACGGATACCAATCGCCATAAGTAATTTTGAAGCCCAGTTTCCTACACAGAGGGAAGCATCTGAGCTCTGACGATGAGAAACCGTACTTAGGATTTTAATTTTAACAAAAGCACTCAAGCCAAATATGAACTCAAGAGTCTTTTACATACCACATAATCATGTGGCATGGTAGCTGTCAATTTTCTGCATTATGAAAATCCACCTACTTGGGCCGGTGTTGAACCCCCAACCGAAGGCGTACAAGGCTAGCGACAAACAACTACGCCACCCAGCTGGCAACGAAATATGTGGTGAACAAAACAGTGGTCACTTAAATGGATATTTTTTTAAATCTCAAATCTTGAGAATGAAATTGATAATACACACTAAATGGATGTTGAACAGTGGCGTAGCTACCAATGGGCTAGGCGGTGCCATGCACCGGGGCCCTCAAGTTCAGGGGGGCCCGCGGACCCTGACTACCAAGCAAGCAGAACTTGCAATAATTTCGCCCACATTTAAGATACAAATATAAAAGGTTGCAACATAACTATAATGAGGGCAACGCAGTTGGAAGTAATTTTGAACTACATGGAAATCTCCCCAAAAATAAGCTATTTTCCTGTTTTAGTATTTCGCAATCTAGTATCTGTCATAGACTGATGTAATTTTGCCCCCCCCCCTCCTCTGTTCTTTCGCAGGGGTATTTTTTTAAATAATTATAACAACATTGTATTATATTTTCTTGTTCATGCATAATTTTGTATCATTTCCTGTCTATTACGTCTCCACAATCGAACCTGGGTAATCACTAAAGTTCACACAAGAAAACTCATACACATACATGTAAGTAGTATGTAGTTTTGCTTTCCTAGGTTCTGCAGAGCACGATAAATGACCGATGTTAAAGTAGCTCTTTATATATTTAAAATAATAATATATTTTTACTTTTTTTCTTGATAAAATCCAACCAAGATGGGGCCCTCGTTTTTATTTTTTTGCACCAGAGCCTTTGGATACCTAGCAACACCATTGATGTTGAATCCTAATTATTATAAATTCCTTTCCTAATTTTTTTTCACTAAAATATGACGGAATATTTATCTAATGGTGTATAATTCGAATTATTTCAAGTCTTAAAAATGAATATGTAGTAAGTTAAAAAGTCAAGTCAGTGTTGAAACGGAATATGTATATTTCACACCATTTATGCATAATTGGATTAAAGGATGAACCACATAAGTCAGTGCTTCTCAAACTTTCAATATTTCGGACCCAATTTTCAATCATAATTTTCATCTCGACCCCCTCCATACAATAACAATGTATTGAATTCAATAATAATGTATCTTGAAGCTAAGGCTACAATACGACTTAAATTATAAAACGTACAAATTATCAAAATTAAATACAGTATATAATTTGTAAATGACAAGTTCATCAGATCACAGGTAATTATGAAACTGTTTCTTCACCCAGTATTGTTAAATTAACAATTAAGTACATTGTGCAGTACTGATATATTATATCAGTAAATCTGTATTTTATTTTTTATTATGTCAGAATGTATTTTGCTTTTTTGCTTTTCAGTAAATTAATATTTTTAAATCTTTTATTTTCGACATGCTCACACTCCCCCACGAAAGGTTATCACGCTCCCCTAAGGGATGCGCCCCACAGTTTGAGAAACGCTGGCGTAAGTGGATATTTTTCACGTGGTTGCAAATGTACCTAGAGACATGGGTTAGACAATATGTTTATTTTTTTATTATTTTAGACAGTTAAGATAAGAGTATTATATATGTGAGTGTCAGTGTATGTGTGTGCACGTAGCAATAAAAAATATAAAAGGTAATATTATTGTCAAATTTCTCATCAGGGTAAAGCTTCCCCTTCCAAAGAATAATTTTAGGAAAAAGGGAGTGGAAAAGCTACATAAATATACATCTGACAGAGAGCTTATAGGGGGAAAAAGTGGTGTGCTGTCTGAAAGAAAACTGAATTTCATAAGACAAAGAATTGAAAATGGTGACTAAAAGGACTTTATTCTCAAAACCTCCAAAAAATCGAAAAAAATATTGGGTAATTTATTTCTTGAAAACGTTTTTACACATCTCATTCGAATCTGGATTGAATATTTTAAATTTTTATTTTTTTCCCATACTTTGATGTGAATTTAAAAGCTTTTAGTAAATTTGGAGATATTTCTGTCAGAAGTCATTCATAATAATTTTTTGTGTTCATGTTCATAAAATTCGCGGCCGGCGTTGTCGAGTTGAGATTGGAATCCGGATGCTGCCGAAAAAAACCGACATTTGGAATGGCTAATGGATATTAAATATATCCAGACTCAAAGTTTTCGTCTAGCGTTGTGTAAAAGTTTGGAGAGTAAGGTGCTCAGGTGTCATTTTCGTCAATGGTTCGAAATTATGAGATTAGCCGCCAATAGCCTCCATGCAGCTTCAAAGTGAGACATTAACAATAAAAAAAAAAATCACGATTATATTTTTAATATCATCTATTAATATCTCTATATAAAAATGGATGTTTGTATATATGAAATCGCTTCATTGCAACACACCGTTCAACCGATCACTATGAAAATAGGCATGTATATGTATTTTTTTGTGGAGAAGGTTTTTTTGCGCTATCCTCTTTGTTGTAGGTGGCGCTACAGCAAAGCAACTTCTGCACCGTTCAATCAATCACCAAGTTGCCAACGTGATCGCCAAAAATGATGCCAACTTGGCTCTATCACCAACATTTCGCTATGATTCCATTGAATCACCATCATAATGTGAGGAAAGGCGTTACTTGCGAATATTAGAATTTTAACATAAAATAAATACAACAGAAAGTAATATTAACGTATAGATATAAATTATTTACACTATTTTAAGCGTTCAGTACACAAAATTTGTAAGAATGTGTTACTTTTGCTGAGCAGAGATTAGCTTAGGAAGGTGTTTTCAAAAATCGACCCACAAGAGGGTTAAAGGGCGTTATAAATTTTTAACAAATACTTTTTATCAGTTGTTAGACCTTCAGACTAAAAATTTAACAAATATGTTGTTTTGTGTGTGTATGTTCAGCTGAAATATGCAAAAAGCTTTTTTTTGTTTAATTCGCAATTCATGTAAAATTAACTCATTAAAAACTTCTTTATTCTTCAATCTGTGTTACCTAATTTTTCAATTCACACGTGCGAAGAACGGGTGTACCAGCTAGTTATTTATAAAAGAAATGACAAAAATATAATATTTACCATCGCACAGAAAACCCAAAAATTAAATTTCTTAAATTAACAAACCTTTATCAGATCACGGAAATCAACAGCTGCTTTATATACACAGTTGGAAATCCCATCTATATACGAGACAAAACACAAAAGGAAAAAAAAAGGAAAAAAAGAACGCAATACAATACTCCTAAATCGTTTATAATCAGTATGGTTTTCCTTAAATGAAAAAAAAAAAGAAAGAAAAGTGCTCACTGTGGGTGGACTATCATTATTAAATCATTTAATTTCCATTTTTTTTCACTCGAAACATTTTAAGTCCATTCACACGCCTACTTAAAAACCATCCATTATGCTTTGCCTTAACTTTAAGCAGACCGTTAAGCCTTTTATTGCACCTGTAAGAGGCTTGGCGGGCTTAACCTTATGTCATTCAATTTCCTGTGCATTATCAGGTCTCGCCCACAATCCAGTACAAAAACTATCTCCTTTTCGAACAACAGTTGAACCACAGCTTCTAGATATCCGATCTCTGTATAAAATAGGATAGTATCGGTCCCCGGAGGACTGTGTATTATATTACTAAATAACGGATTCAAGATTGTCACAACAGCTATTTGCTGGCAGCAAATGATGGATAGAGGGGTTGGATGTGTATGATGGATCAAATTGCGGTTGACATTGGCGAATTTCTTTCTGGGTTTGTTCTTTATATTGTTGTCGTTTTGTTTTTGTTTTAGATTTTGGGATTTTATTTGTTGTGTCTTGACCTAGATTTTGCGTTTGCGTTCTTAGGGATATCTACAGATTTGGTAGATGTCAACAGTTTTGTAAAATGAAAGGGGTTTTGAGAGATGTAGAAAATCTGTCTTCATAAAAATAGAATTTGAATGAGTTTGGTTCATTTTTCAGTGTGATATATGACCATGTATTTTATTTTGTTTTGTTTTATTTTTTAAATATGTGTTGTGATGTATTTTATTCAGGAAAGGGAGGGGGACTGATACAAACTATTTTAAATTATTTTCTTTCTTCTTAGTTTACGACAATATAAATAATAAAAAAAATTTAAAATTGTTCTTTAATGCACATTGCAGAAATTATTTTTATCACCTAAAGCATTATTTTGTTTTAAAAAAGTTTGCCCATTCTTTTTTTTTCTTTTTTCGGGGGTGGAAGAACGCGCGAGTGGGAGGGGTAAAACTATTATATTTATTAAAAATACAAACGATTAATAATGAATAAGAAGAAATGTATTTTTTATACCCCTGAATTTTTTCAATTTAAAGGAAATGTTAAAGCTGTTATGTATTTGTGATTTCAACCATATTTATTTTAATAAATATTTATTTGCCTCTAAATATAAAGTGAATGGATGCGTTTAACTTATGATAAAAATAGATAATAATTGTTTGATGTTAATAACTAATAATTAACGACATCTAAATATAATCGATAAATAATCGGTGATAAATAATGGATCTAAAATAAATAAATTTTATCTAAAGAAATAGCTTATGAGTAACGAACGAAGAAAGTGCTTAGAACGTACTATTTAAACATCAGAGAAAGATAGAAATATTACTAAAATGTTTATAAATATGTACATCAATTTAACGATATAAACTAGTGACTTTAAAAAAAAAGATTAGGGGGAAAAAATTTATGTTTTAGAAATAATTACTTTGTTCTGTTAATGCAAAAGAATTTTTTATTTGTTTAAGAGATTTTTTTTTAGAATGAGATATAGATCCTAGTTTAATTTACTTTTAGAATTTCTTTTTTGAAAATCCCACCGCTTTTTTTTTAAATGCGTGTACAATTTTTTTCATTAAAATATGTTTGGTTTACGTAAATGATAGAAAATCAGACATAATATTTTCATTTGATATTTTATATAATTGTTTTTTCCCCCTCCGATTTCAAATGTTAATCTTTCGGATGAATCAAATTAAAGTTATTTCTGACATAACGGTAGATTTTTTTCGTCAATGTATTATTTTAAGAAAATTTTGTTTCATTGTAAATTGCGATTTAAATATATAATATATCATCTCTTTCATTCACATTGCAAAGGAAATTAATTACGTTTGAAGTTAAGTTAATTACAAAAATGCATCTCTATAATGTAAAACCCAATTTTTTTTTTTTCTTAGCTTGAAAAAAATCACACTATGTTTTAATTCCATCAAAAATTTTAAATATCTTCAGTCAATCTATTTATCATATAGTTAATTCAAACCGAAATATTCTCGATCGCAATATGTATACGATCCCCACTTTCTCTGCACCTAGCCCAAGCCATATAGAACGCTTTCGCCCATATGCTTTTCACATCCCTGAGTAGGCAGATGGCGAGGTCTACACCATTAATGGAGAAAAGGTGAGTTCAGAGGGGTCAAAACACTGAAGAATAAAGTGAGAACAGGGGGTCAGGCGACCCACCGAGCGGTCGTGACCATGTGGGTGGAGGCAACACTTCTTTTGAGCTGTAACCGGCAGTTAAAGAGGTGCTTTTTAGACTTGTTTATTCTCTCCTGCTTGGCGATTTTTTCTTTAAACCTATCTGGTTTCTGGCGCCTTTTGACATGTTTGGATTGCGCCTAATTGAACAACATATGCTATGGCATGCTGAGAGAGAGACTGTCGTGATTTAGTGAGTGCACTTACACATATGGCTTTTTTGTTTACTTGCGAATAGGAGGGATTTTTTTTTTTGAATGTGAGTTTTGGATGAAAGATTTATTTTTTGTTTATTTTATTAGACGTGTTAAGTGAGTTGTAACTATAATTATATAACTGATTTTTTAAAACAAACTCTCTATGATTTAACAAACTTTTAAATTTGTAAAATAAAAAGAAAATCTTAATAAAAAGAACTATATGTACGTGAAATTCCCATTCTCGAACATAGAACGGATATTTTTGTAATGCATTAATGAAATAAATGTCTATTTTACATTGCATTATTTACCAATAATTTATGGAGTATTACTCAATAATTCTTTCAACTAAGCACATTCAAGCCAACATAAAAATAATTCCTTCTCACAACTAAGGGGCTCTATATCTAGGTACTAAATTACTTTCAAATCAATACGGTCAAAACTTACTAATTACAACTTAGGATAAACCTTTAAAAATAGTGAGACTTACTGTTTGATATATATGTGTATATGTGAGAGTGAGTGTTTGTGTGTCAGAGTGGTGGCGTAACGGAGAACATTAGGCCCCCCTGCAAATTCAGGTTTTAGGCCCCAATCCCAAATGTGTACTTTGTCAAGCTTTGGGTCCCCTAGAGTCCCTGGCGCCACTGCAATGCGGGGGTGTACGTTACGCCACTGGTTTATTATGGGTGCGCGAATATGTTTTCGGATTTGTTGAAAGATCTAGTAAAAGCATTTGACTTATTATTTTCAGTTTAATATACTTTAAAAACATCAAAATGAGAATAAATTTTAAAATTCCCAAACAGATAAAAAAAATCTTTATTTTCTTCCTAAATTTTAATTCATATCTTATGTTCCTAAATTATACTTTTATTTACTTGATGTTATTGAGGATACCCTAAAATATTTAAAAGAAATGAACCACGCATATTTTTTTTTTTTAAAAAAAGTCCTTGAAAACTTAGAAAATATTTCTTTCCTTCTATTCAACTAATAATACCGTTGATTTTTTTGATCAACTGAGACTTTTTTAAACCGTCCTTGTGCGCAGTCATATTAAACCAAGATTATGCAGAATACAAAATAATCATGAATTTGATCGTTTTTAGTTCTCCGCAGTGGCGCACACAAGGGGAGTGTCCTGGGGGTCCGGACACCCCCAAAGCCTTTGAGTTTTTTTCGATTTATGATAATCCTATATATATATATATATATATATATATTATATATATATATATATATATATTTGTAATTAACAATATTATATTTATTACTTAATGATTGTAATTAAATTTATTTATACTTAATATTATTATTTTACTTTATTTTTACTGTTAACAAAACCAACAAAATTAGAAGAATCAATTGGTGTTATCTTAAGGTATGATATGAGTTGGGGAACTTTCGACACTCCCTCTTTGAAAAATTTTTGTGTGCGCTACTGGTTCTCCGGGTCTCAAAAACAAATAATCACAGTTGGAAAGTTGAAGAATTATGCATTCAAGACTCAATTATTTTTTTCAAAATCTTATTTTCCAGTTTAAGGAAACAATGGACGCTTTAGAATATTCAGTGAAATTTGGACTTTCAGTCTTTAAAGATAAAACAGGTTTTTTTATAACAAAGATATTTATCTCCTAATTTTTCAAAAGTTAGGAGAACTAATTCAAGAACTATTTTGTATCTTTTTGCGAAAGTTTTTTTCTACAAAACGTACCCATCCATGCTTTGATAAACAACCTTTTCCTAAACACAACCTATTTTGTGAATCAGACGAGCTACCTGCGTGACCGGATGTAGCCTTTTAACTCATCAAATCATTCGACCATATCATCTCCTTTTTTCCCTCTTCCTAAACCTCCTAATTGCATCACTTTCTTAAGAAGAAGGAATTAGAATTCACAGGAAACGCATACTATTTAACGACCGGTGTCCGAAGACAGACTGATAAAGGTAAGACAACCGAAACAAACTCATGCGCTGACGGAAACAACCGCTGGATTGAAGGTAAAAACATAAACTACGGGATACCCGGACGAGACGGTAAAAAAACACAACACCTGGCGATTCTTTTACTTTCATTAATAGCCGCAAGGGAATTGGTAATTTACTTTTTTTTTTCTTCAAATGTATTATTTTTTTCCTTGTTTTTTTATAACGAGGATCGTCTTTTGAATCGTACCCCCTCCCCTACCCCCGTGTTTTTGCCGTAGGCTTCAGAGGTCATTCAGCGTCAAAGGCGTGGCTAGTTGTAGACTTGTGTGGGAAAATTGCTCTGATCTTCTCTAGCACGTGCCAAACGATGTCTTTGACGATAGATGGCGCCAGAGGTAGCTTTTCAGAACTTTTAGGAAACGATTGGGAATTCTGAGTTCGGTTTATTCGTGTAGTTTGTGGTGGTATTTTTAAGAAATGGATTAAAAAATTTGCAGAAACAAATTAAAATAATTCTTTTTCCAGCAAAAATAAATCATTATTGATAGTTTTGAAAGAATATTTACCATAGGAACAGCTAAAATAATGCAAATTGAATGTATAGTATTATGTGTGTGTGTGAAAATGTAAAGTATTATTTTCATTAAGTGTGTGGAGAATACAAATTATTTAAAATAAGGGGGAATATATATACAAATAAAGGATAAACACAATGGTAAATGAAAGTAGAATTATCATTAGTAACACAATAATGATATTTATAATTCAATATTTGAAAAGAGCTCAGTTTGTCCGTTGTAATGTATTATTTAAATTGTGTATTCTAAGATAGCAATATATAACGTGAGTAAGCTGGAAAAATGACTTATCAAGAGAATATTAATAAATTTATAATAAAATATACTATTAAATTACATTATAAATATTCTTATGAATAGTTTTGAAAAATATTAATGGTATTTTTCTTCTTCTGATTCTTTTGCATTCTTTGCTGGTATAGCTAAAAAATAGTTAATAATATTGTTGAAAATTAAAGGGAAAATAAATCCGACATTACATGTTAAAGACTTTTCTTTTCGAAATAATAACTAATTAAAGATGACAGCAGTTGATATAAACTAATTTCATGCTTTACTCTATATTTTTCACTTACATTAATATATATACTGAAACGGCCATTGGAAAATTGTATTGTGTGTGTCAAATAAAAATTTATGATCAAAATATTTTATAACACGAGTCTTTGTTAAAAATTAATGTAAAAACATTTTTTTTTTGTCTGAGCTTTAATTCACAGAGTTGGAATATATTAATTAAAATTATTGAATAAAATATTTTAAAAATAAAATTAAAAATTCTAAATTTGATTTGGAAAAGTAGAACTTATTGTTTCTATTAATTACTTTAGAAGAGCTTAAAAGATGAAAACTACATAATTCGCTGTTTCTGATTTAAAGAAATATGCTTCAAGTATGTAGTAATCATTTCAAATAATATTTTAAATTCAAACAAACATTTACAAAAAAGAAGTGTTTACAAATTTATACCTAAAAACATAAAATGGAAATTCTGGTAGAATTATGAAATTAGCTATTTATTTGAAAATAGGAGAAACTTCCCAAATTAAATCGATTTCAGAAACCATTCTGATAATGTGTTTCTCACACTCTTCTCACCAAACTTAACTGTTACTGAGCGCGCCATATTTTCCCGGGCTTCCTACCACAACAGCAAATTTACACCCCCGCACCAGGGATTTTCTGATTGTAAACAGGAAACGCATCGGACGGTGGATAGGTTTTTATCTTCATAAAAAGACAACTGTAATTTAGACTCTAAGTTGTAAATGTTTGCAGCACCTTCAAAGCTGCGAATTTCATCTACTGTACCCGCACTTTACTATTTAAGAGTAGATTAAATGCAAATATTTCTGTATTTAAAAAATCTGTATTATCTCCATCTTTGGCTGTTACTGAAAACAAAAGCTGTGGCAACATGTCGCTTTATTCAAATTAATATAGTGAATTTTTAAAAAAAGTTTATTTAAATTAATCTTAAATATTTAACGTAAGTCCTTTTTTAGGGGGGAATAAGAGAAAAAGGCATATTTTAAAAGAAAGAATAAATGGATGAAGCTTATATCCACATTGAATATTAAGAAAACCAACCTATTTAAAAACTATAAGCAAAACTAATGTTAACTCTTTAACAGAAAGAAAAAGAAATGTACCAGAGCATGACGAATAAACATACACTTAACGAACAATAAGCAACTACATTTCATGTAATTCAATTTCAAATATAAAGAATTATATTACAGAGGTATTTACTAAATCTAAACAAATTCAACCCCATCATTTATCCACCACTTAAACTTTTTTCAACACTTTTTACCAGGTTTGAAAGAAGAAAAAAAAAGCTGTACGAAAACAATAATGTACTTCATCAGATTTGAACATCAAAGAAAACTCCAGACATAAAAACAATCTACTATTTACCTAACCTTTAACAAAATAAAAATAATAATAAAATTAACCCTGAGACTACTGTGTCATCTCAAACCCGAATACCTTATTATGCTCACTACTGCTTTCAACAGTACAGTTCTCGGCAGAAAACCGTAAGCAATAATAAACGTCTCTGTACGTATAATCAATCCAATTCGATCAAGCAAATCCCCAATAACAAAAAAAAGAGAAGATAAAAAGAAGACGCGTTTTGTTTCTTACAAAACGGAAAACAATCAATTGAGAAGATCAAGAAAAAGAAAACGTCTGCATGGCGCCAAAGATTCAGATTGAACGCTCTACTAGTGGACCGATACTGGATAGGTAGCTTGTACCTGCAGCAACAAGTTAAAACACACGAGACGTTTTAAGACAGCTATAAAAAAATAAAAACTTATTTTCATTATTAGCCTCAGAGCACGCGAGCATAGCTTCACATAGCATTTTGCTTCAGGCGATGTCCGCTCCTTTTTGCCACGGATGGATCATTTATTTATTCTTTACTTTACTTTTTTTTTCTTTCTTTTCAACTTTTCACCGTTTTTTAGAACGAGGTAGGGCTAGTTTTTAAAGGATATGGTTGTGTAAGTCTTTAGATGTGTTGGAATGATTATTGTGTATAAGAGAGTTTCATTGTTCGTAATGGATTGTTTTGGACATGTTGTTTTTAAAATTGTCACATCGAGTTGAAAAATTTATATGATATTCTTGTTATTTTAATTTTTTAATGAATACATTTATAATAAAATAAGAGGGTATTGTGAAAAAGAACAGGCTAACAAATTGATAGTTATTTAATTTTGTTGTTGAACTGTGAACAGCGATTCATTCAGAGTTTTGTCGATACAGGCTGCCCTTTAATTCAGATTAAAAGCGCAAGCAAAATAAGCGACTTTAATATTCACTCAAACTCAAGACACGCCGGGAGAAAGTCCGATGCCATAACCGTGACCACATCAGGCTGTTTGAATTACATCACTAAGGAAAGTCCCCCCCCCCCAATGGGCTGCATATTGGCTACTTAGTCTTTGCAGATGCGGCAGATTGACAAATGTGAGAGCCATTTAGTGGTGGCACTCGATTTCAAATTTGGATGCTTGAATTAATTTAATTCTAGCTCGCATTGCTGTGATTTAATTTTGCCGAGTGTGCCAGAGCCAAATTGGTACTCGAGAGATCTTTAACATGCCATATAATCAAATAACATGCGTGCTACAATTTTCGCTTCCTGAAAATCTATCGACTCCAGCTGGGATCGAACCAGTAACCATAGGCGAACGGAGCGGGCTGCTTAACACGGAGCCACCGAGCCTCCGACTCACAAAAGAAATAATATCCCCAAAACATCTTTCAATTTATAATAAATAAATGAACCTAAAATGTCAACTTCTCGAATCTAGAATATACATGCATATTTTATTTGCATGGATATTCAATAAATGAAGAAGAGTAATTAATTAATGCTAATAAACCGCAAAAGTTATTCACACTTGCATAAAAATATTCATTATGAATTAATTACATCACGTAATTAAATAAAAGTATGACTAAAGGGATATATTTTATGTAAAAAAAAAATCTTATTAATCAATTGAGAAAATCATGAAATATTTTTTATTTTTTTATTTTTACAAAAGCTATCTTACTTGTCTTCTTAAAATAAAAATAATAATAATGTTTATAAAAAGTATATGGAAAAAAATAGTTTGACTTCAAATTAAATTTCTTTTTTTTTATATAAAAATACCAAGTAGTATTTTTTCCCCGTCAAAATTACCGTAAAAATTGATCTAAGCGTACACCATAAACAAATATTCACGCTAAAGTTTTACTTCGCTTTAATTAATACATGTGTGTACATAAGAATATTTACATTTTTTCAACTTATTAAAAAAGCTATAACTTTAAAAAAAATAACTCCCTTTCCCTTTTTTTAAAATATTTAATCGTACTGTTTATAAAAAATACTTTTTTTTATGCAACCATTAAAACTAATTAACATAATTGATAAGACTTCGTTTTCAAATAAAAACGCTTTTTAACAATGATCTCGGTGCTTAAGGAATACAGTGAATTTTTGTGGGAATTAAATAAATGTAATATAATTTTTTTTCATATACATTTCCCCGAAAATAGATAACACATAAATTTTTCTGTCTGAATAACTTTTAAAGGCATATTTTATATTTAATTAATGTTATTTTTTGAATATTGATTAATAAATAATTTTTGGCACAAATTGATTAACACGTTAATTTAAATTAACATTAGTTCTCGTTAAACAGAATATTCGCATACCTCCTCAGGCAACACGATTCGGTTGGTTGATTGCTTATTTACGTCACACTTCAAAGTAACATTTGTGCTATTGGCAACGGACCTCACTGATCTGAACCATGATCAAATGACAAGGACGGCCAGGGACGTCTTAAAGCATGTGTCAACTGGGCCTAGGTTCAGGGCCTCGGTCAAAATGGGGTCCTCTTCTTGTTCTCAACTCAGCCTTAATACAAATGCTGCGTTTTAAATAAAGTTCATTTGTTTTTAAAAAAAAAAAAATTTTGTTTCAAAAAACCTTTATTTTAGGATTGTACATATTTTTGCCTATTTTTCTACATAGTTGCCGAGTTTATCAATGCAATTGTCATACCTTAGAACTAAGTTTTGAAAATCCTCTACAAAGAAGTCTGCCGCCTGGTCGGACAGCCAAGAGAGTTCATGGCCGCTTTTACTTCTTCGTTGTCACCGAAGCGCTTCCCACCAAGACTGTGTTTGAGGTACCGGAAAAGGTGGAAATCGTTAGAGGAGCAAGGTTGGGGCTGTATGGTGCATGGTCCAAAAACTCCCAGCCAAAAGATTCGATTACGTCCCGAGTCGTTCGAGAAGTGTGAGGCCTTGCGTTATCGTGGAGGAGCAAAACACCTTTTGACAGCATGCCATGCCGTTAAAAAGTGAAAGCGGCCGTGAACTCTTGTCGGTCCGACCAGGCGGCAGACTTCTTTGTAGAGGATTTTCAAAACTTAGCTCTAAAGTTTGACAAGTGCATTAATAAACTCGGGCAACTATGTAGAAAAATAAGCAAAATTATGTACAATCCTAAAATAAAGGTTTTTGATACAAAATATTGTTATTTTTTTGAAAAACAAATGGACCTTCCTTTAAAAACAGCTCTCGTAAGATCATAATTCGAATAATTTCAACAGTCAAATGTTATTTCCGGTTGTATTCTCCGAAAAACTGGGAATTTCGGACTATAGGTCAACTAGCTACATGTGATGACCGTTGTCCACGTACAGGCTTGGGCCTACCACCATACACCATGATTGCTCAATCTGTCAGAAGTTGACAGAGCCGGTTTGTGTAAGTCTTGTACATTTATTTGTTCTGGATTATTGTTTGCAGTAGTATTTGATAGCGTAAGATATGTATTGTTTACTTTTGAGGATCATAGGTGGGGCCTACATTTGTGTTGGGGCCCTGAGCCTCAAGAAGTTTTAAGATGTCCCGGAGGGCGGCACTTAATCTGACTCTTCAAATTTCCACACCTTAGAAATGTGAGGACTTTCAGTCTTGGAAGATTTAACGTACATCAGTCACCTACACACGATGGGCCTTCAGTGACACCAGGACTCGAACTCACGACTCAATTTCACGAGTTTGTGATCATGACCACTCGGGTTACATGGCCTCAGATATGAAAAGAATGGCGGTTTAACAATAGAAGTATATGCTGGAAGCCATGAGTGAAGTGAGGAATAGAGCTTTGACAGGTTTAACATGCATCAACCTCTCTACATGGTGGGTCTTTAGTGGCAAAAGGATTCGAACCCACGACTCAACAGAAACAATAGTTTGTTATGATAATCATTCTGCTATCAAGGCATCATGGCCGTGATAGCAGCTATAAAATCTAATGTGACTTTCCGATTTGTACATGTTTTTTTTATCACATTTGTTGTCTGATTTATTTTATACATTCCTGAAATTGAAATTATTATATCTACTCGTATATTTCTGTTAAATGTATGAAAGTTGCATGTGCAGTGACCAGAGGCATAAACGTGCACCCCCGCATCGGGGTAAAGGCTGACTGCCACCAAGTACCTACCCTTTGTAAAATCCCACTTGGGGGCCCAAAGCCTGACAGCAAGGGGCCCAAATGTTCCCCATAATACCATTGGCTGTGACGAAATATGTCCTATTCCCCCCTCCCTCCCTTTGGCCTTATCTTCTTATTCTAAACATTCCAATGACCTTCACTCTCTTCCGGTTTCTCTAATATGTGTATATATATAGATACTTTTTATTTTGTTTAATTATTATTTCAATTGCAACTCGATTATTTCACATAAAGGATAATTAAATTTATACAAAAATAATAATTATAATAAGGTCAGTTAAGCTGCAGTATTTCAATTTATTGGTCAAACTCAAGCAAAACTAAATTTTTTGACCTTCGAAATTATTGGCAATTGTTCTATTCAGAAAGTTATTTCAAATTATAGCTGCTATGTTTTGCCTTCTGAGGTAATAAAATTGATAGTTACATATACAACTTTATTTTAGAGCCTATATACTTTGTATCAAATTTTATCTCATCCCTTATAATCTTGTCCTTGATACATTTTCTGAAATCGAATACGATGCACTTACTCTAATTAGATGGAACAGAATATCGTTTCAATTAATTGAAAGAATATTTAAAAATCACATTAATAATAAATACTTTTACAGCTTGATCAACTGATTGTTTGTTAATATTGCTCTTAAAATTGACGAAAGAGTATTAGCGACGAAATCCATAATTTTAAACTGTGGTCAAGGACGACACCTGAGTCAGCACCATCTTCGAAATTCCACATCAAACCAACGTAAGAACTTTGTGCATCATCATGACGAGCATTAGTTATGCTACACAACGGATTTCTTATGTCATTGTCTCTAGGGGAAGAGATGGTGTTTATAGATTTGCATAGGTAAGGTATGTATATATATATATATCGGTTTCAAAAAGTTAAAGGGAAATTGAATTAAAATACTTCACAAGCCTGTTAAAAATAAGAATCCGCCTTTTTTCCCCGAAAATTTCTGAGATTTCGTTCATATTCAGATTTTTTTTTTATAGTTTAAATTAAATATAAAAAAAGTTGAAAAATTTAATTTAAAGTGAAATTTTTGAAAGATTCTTCATTTTCAGAAAATTTTATTTAAAATGTATGTCAAGCACATCAGTGAAATATTTTAAACATCAAGAATAGCAACAAAAAAATTATTTTTTATTACAAAAAGCAGACAAGGCAATTTTTTTAAATTGCCTCAAATTCAAATGAAGTGTCATTAAAATGTCTTCAGCGGGTCATTTGGGGCCCGTGGACTACGGGTTGAAGATCCTATTTTAAGGTATTAGGCAACTGAGCCAAAGCTCATGACCTCGGACTCCGGTGAGAGAGCTTGTCCCGTTCTCGACTCGTCCATACTAAGATCATGATCAAAATGATTTTAGTTGTCAAATGTTATTCCCGTGTATATTCTTTGAAAAACTAGAAACTTTGTACTATATGACAACTGGCAACAGTGACAAGACTGAATAATTATGTCCTGTAGGTGTCTAGGCCTGGGTCTAGGCAATACACCATCCTTACTCATTTAGCAGACGGTTTGTACCTAGGTATATGAGATTGTGAATCCCGCACCGCGACGTCTTAAGATTTTTTGAGGCCCTGAGCCCAGAGTAATATTTTCTGAGTTCCTGGGCAATATGCAAAAATAGGCCCTACCAGTGATTTTTAAAAATAAACAGTAGATAGCATGCTTTGTCAAATACTCGTAAAAATAGTAATTTGAAACAAATAAATATACCGACTCACAATCTAGCCTCACAACCTAGGTATAAACCGACTCGACCGATGGTCACATTTCGACTAAATGAATCGAATGATTGTTTATGGTACTTGACCTAGGCTTAGACATGGACAACGGCCATCACCTAATAATACAAACTTGCCACTTTTGCCAGTTGGCATACAGTTTGAAGTTCTCTGTTTTTTGAAAATATGAACGGGAATAATATCTGACCATTAAAATTATCCGGATTAAGATCTTATTAAGACTGAGTCGAGAACAAAACGAGGCCCTGGACCCGGGTCCAGTTGACACATGCCTTAAGACATCTCTGATCTCGCACATTTATCTGTTACGGGTAAACCCATTGTACGAATATTATTTGACCGTTTGCTATATACTGTCCACTAAAAAAAGTAGCTGGTGGGGCCTGTTTTTTCATAGAAGCCCAGCGTCTGAAGAAGTCTAAAGATCAGTGTGGGCATTAAGTCGATCGCGATCGACCGGTGGACCACCAAGATATTTTGGAGTGACCGCCTTCACTAAGACCTAATAATCATTCCATCATACGAAGGTCTAGAAATACCCTATTTATTCGAATCTAAGCAGCCATCAATTCTAAGTCTCTCAATACTCAATACTTCCCAAACTCTTAACAATATTTTGTGAAAATTGAAGAATAGTCTAAAATAGTTTATCGATATCCAGTTTTACGAAATTAAAATAAATTTAAAAGGAAAATTAATAAGAAGTGAATAATTATTTATTTTAATCTTTTAAATACATATGAAGCTGTAATTGCTCTAAATACCCAATCCAACAATTTTTTCCTCTTCGATTAAAATTCACACCCGATTTTTAGTAACATTGATATTGGGAGAAAAGGGCGGCTTAGACTCGAGTAAATACGGTATTTAAAAAAATATGGACAAAAAAATCGAAACGTAAGAGAAGATTGCGTTGATTAGAAAATGCACTTCGCTACTTGGAGGTTTTTTTACGAAAAAAAATCGTAAAATGTTGGTTCCAGGAAAAAGTTCGCTTAATAGAGTAATTCGTAAAATAGAAGTTCGTAAAATGGGGATCCGACTGTATTGTATACCTTCTTTTAGCTCACTAGATCTACGCCACTGAGTAGACCGCAACACCTTGAAAAAATTAGAAGTAGCCCGTACCCTAGGAAAGTCTGCCCACCCCTGTCTTAAGATGACACTTTATATAACAACTCCAGCCACAGATTTGCGACCTTGGACAGACTGCTACAGCAGTTACAATTCTTTTATAGCATATTACAATGTAAAATAATTATATACATTTTCAGATATTTTTCATTCGAACGCATTAGATTATGCGTTAACTGCAGAATAAGTATCAAAGTTTGCGAAAGCTTGATTGGTTATTTATTATTCTTTTCATGCTCCTATTGGCACAAATTGGTGATTGGTAAATGACGAGTAAATCCTTCCTTATAACCGGAGGGAGATTCGGACTCCACCCTTTACAACCGTTATACGAAAGGTAGAAGGTCATTGGGCTATTTTTTTAACCAATAGACATTAGGCAGAATCCTTTCTCAAAACAGTTTTTTTTATGGTACTCCAAAAACCTAAGATTTTTTTTCCCCCAACGCGAAAAAGGGTTTTTTTCCTTCTTTTTTTAGTTTTTGTTCGAATGAGAGCGTATTTGAAGAAGGATCCATAAATATACGAAAAGAAAATCATGACATATCACATTTGAAAAGTTAATTTTGTTTAAATCTCATTTTATAAACTTTTTTATATGCACCGTAAAATCCAGCGTATAAACACACACCTCCTTTTGTACAAAGAAACTCGAAATATAAGTGAGCAATGCTCATGTTTTGAAGTCATTTACTCGAGGTATTACTCCAAGCTTTTGAAAAAAATAATATACTTCAGAACTACAACCCTTTAAGTTCATAAGGAATGTTATTTGTTTTATTTCGATCTACGTAGAAATCTAATTTTTCTATGGCCATCTTTTCTATTATTTATAAAGCTCTTCTTTTTAAAATGCCAGGCGTGTAACGCTCACCCGTAAATTTAGAGCTTATTTTTTTGTGTTAAAAGCGCGCTCTATTCGCCGGATTTTAAGGTAAATTTCTCAAAAATTCAAGTAAGTACTATTTAGGTCAGCATTTTAACTCATAAGGAATTCGTTTTAAGTGTTTACTTCCGATAATTATTAGCTGTTATTACATTACATCATACTTATCTTTAACAATTATTGGAACTTATTTACATTTTTTTTTGTTTTTTTCCCCCAGAAACTTTATATGATTGGATTTATCTATAATTTGTGATTTTATGAATTTTAAGAAGTAGCTTGTCATATTTATGCGAGGTTTACAATTTTTATCTTAGTGTTTTTATTAATGCTTTTTAACCCTTCCCCCTCCTCTTTTCAAACGTATGCAAAAACCAACAGTAAGAAAAGATTTTACTCAACACATACACTATACAACTATTATTTTGCTGCAGTTCTTTCGAGCAAGTATTATTTAACTAGATAAATGTTTCACTTCATATATATATATATATATGACAGGCCCCAGGCCTGCGGGTTAAATATATATATATATATATATATATATAGTAGGAGGGCATCATCTATAACAAATACTTCTTTTATTTTTCTATAATCATCTAAAATTCAACATGGCGGCCCTTGGGCGCGCAACCGAGTAGAACAATAGACGGTAAACCGGCAAGGAGTCACCAGCTGAAGCTTTTCCAGTACGCGTTCTCCTTCGTCACGCTTGATTACGATGTATCTGTGGGCGTCTGGACTGAAAATCAGTCCTCAATCCCATATCGTGAAAGTCTGAGATGTTGGAGCGACTTTTGCGGAGT
The DNA here is from genome assembly GCA_019973975.1 of Trichonephila clavata. Lineage (NCBI taxonomy): Eukaryota > Metazoa > Arthropoda > Arachnida > Araneae > Nephilidae > Trichonephila > Trichonephila clavata. Next base: position 57,393 of record BMAO01032834.1, read on the forward strand.
TTTACATTCTACGGAGAGGCTTGCTAGCTATTGGTTGGTTGGTTGGAGGCGATCTGGAGGCGTGGCTATGAGTAGCGTCTTGACTGAGAATTTTGGAACATTCCCTAAAAAGCTGCTCGACTGAGTGCTGAGACACTGCTCTCTGATTGGTCAGGGATGGGTGAGGATAGAGACTCTTATTGGTTGCCCACAAAGTCTCCTTCGTCAGCGCTAGCTCCACCTTTAAATAGGCTTACTTACCCACAAATCCTTACGCGATGATAAAGAGTTCGCTCTATTTTTATTTATTACTCCCTTAATTTTAAAGCTAATCTTTTCAAATCTGATATATATATATATATGTATATATATATGCAATAAATTCAGAAATACAACCAGAGTAGCAAAGTGATTTTTTCAATTATTGTTAACCTCAACGTAATATTTGATTACGTTGTAAGGCAGATATTTTAAAGGAATATATATGAATTATTCTCCAATTTTTCACTTAACATTTCGTTTGATATATATTTTCTGATAGCTTAATTCGTAATATACTGCCGATATAATAAATTTTCAACAAATTTAGTTCAAACTTAAGGTAAGTCGGTACCCCCTATCCCGCTAATGTTAAATTGAGCATTTTTATGTGCCTTTTTTCTCGTAAAATATTAAATGTACAGACTTAAATTTTTTTCTGTATATTAATTAGACTTTTTTATTTAAACTGAAGTGAGCTTTTTCAAATATATTGTTTAGTTTTTTCAAAAACTTTCATCGTAATGTACCACTATGAATTTTTTGAAAAATGTCATTTTTTTTCACGATAACTGACTTTTACAAAAATATTATCGGTATATTAATAACAGTTCACTTCAGTATATATATTAACATATCAGTAATATTCAGTGAAGATTGCAAGTGCTTCCGTTGAATAGGTTCTGAGAAAATGGTACTCGCATTTTTAAAAACACCGTTTTGAGATAATTGCATTTTTATTATAAAATGTCACTTCATCAAAAAAATTATGAATTACAATCTGTATTTGCACTATTTTTTTAAATATTAGCTTATTCTCAATAACTTTTGAGACATTTTACTTATTTCATTTACTTAGATTTCTCAGAAAATACATGTATAGCATTTTTCACTTTTAATCTATCGAGATATTTTATAGCATTTGCATCAATTTTTGAAAAATTTTTAGTTCTGATACATTACTGTCATCCAAGTTGACTATAAGTATTATAAATACCATGTAAAAATATGTCAATACATGAAAATATGGCTTTGGTAATACATCATTATACGACATTTCGAAAAATTCCATTAGTGTTTTATAAATGTAAACACAATTTCTTAAAGTATCAGAATTAAAAAAATTCTTAAAATATTACATAAATGGTATCCAAAACAACAACAAGAAAACTGATTTTATGTTTTTAAACAAGAAATTTGTTTATTTTTTGTATGTAACAAGTTTTGTGCAACGAAAAAGGGCATTGCATTTTGGGATATATTTATGTACCTTTTACTAAGAAACTATTGAAAGCAAAGCTTAAAAATTTGTGTGTACATTAAATAAACATTTATCTTTATACAGAAGTGAAATTTTTTTTAAAAAAATTGATCAGCATGTTTAAAAATGTAATTTTGTAGAGTAGAATAATGAATTTTATAAAAATTTTCCTTTTCTATGTTACGACATCTGCTTTTCAGCTAAATGTCTGAGGAATATCTCAAAAATTTCACTTCAGTATATATAATATATATGCAATATAAAATAAATATTTCCAGTTCATGCATACAATTAATTTATTGAGAAAGAAGACACAAATTAAAAAATATAATCTATATAAGACAGTAAGTAATACATGATTATATGGCACTTCGAAAAATTTCTTTAGTGTTTTGTATATTCACATGTAAACACAATTTCTTTAAATATAAGAATTAAAAAGATTATATAAATATTACATAGATAGTATCCAAAACAACAAGAAAACTATTTTTGTGTTTTTAAACATGAAATTTATGATTTTTTTTTGTATATAACAAGCTTCATGCAACGCATTTTGAGATATATTTGTGTGTGCATTAAATAAACATTTATTTTTATACAGAAGTGAAATCTTTTTTTAAAAAAATTGATCAGCCTGATTAAAAAAATAATTTTTTCAGAGTACAATAAGGAATTTAATAAAAATTTTCCTTTTCTATGTTACGACATATGCTTTTTAGCAAAATGTCTGAGGAATATTTCAAAAATTTCACTTCAGTATACACAAGAATATATATGAAATATAAAATAAAAATTTCCAGTTCATGCATACAGTACATTTATAGAAAGCACAGTTTAGAAAAGAAAATTTTTAGAAAACAGTAGCTTTTATATAAAATTTTACCTCATCAAAAAGATCCTGCACTGTAGCCCGTTTTTACCTTATTTTTCTTAATATTATATTTTTCTTTTTTTTTCTTTTTCTTCTTTTATCTTTTCTAATTTTCTTCGCTCTTCCAGAAAAATCATACACTGCTTTCATTAACCTTTCTCTATCAAGAATTTTCATGGCACTTACCGAATATTCTCCAGGCTCGACTCCCATTTTCTGCAGCATTTTTAATTTGGATACATTACCATCATTAAAAGAACAAACAGCATCATAAACACCAAGTGAAAGTGTTTCAATCTGTACAAATGTTGTTTTATGAGCACGTGACCATATGACATTATGAAAACTTTTCATTCGGATTTTGTGTTTATCCATGCAAACATTTTCTTAACAGATCAGGATGGGAAAGATCTCTAAATATAGGACGCATTGCTTCTACAACAGCGACCGGAAGACTATTTTTATGCTTGTAAGACTTACCTGATGCTTCAGCCTTTTTAAATCCACACCATGAATCTTCACCATCAGGACAAAAACCATGTTGAGGATATTCATCTGTTGACAGCTTATGCAGAAAAATGGCCCAGATATCTTGCCGCATGTTCTGAACACTGGTGTAATTTCTCCGAATAGCTGATCCATAGTAAAACTGTAAATTATCTATTTCATGCTCAGTCAAACGATTTTTTCCACTTAAACACTTACCGTCTGACAAGATTTGCCCTTTCAATTGAGTTTTTAATCGGCGTAATCTTGTTCCCATGCGCTTCATGACATGTCCAATGCACTCCAATTTTTCAATTGGGTATTCATCTCCATAGATGTTTTTCTTTCTAACAGCATCAAATGCTTTACAATCTCCATCCCCTAAGTAAGTAATATATCGGGCATTATGCAAAGATAATGACCGTTGAAAAATTTTAGACTCGCCTTGAATTTCCATGGCTCCACTAGATCCAACGTAATTCCTTTTACAATCCTTTTGATGAGAAGGTAAGTTTTTACATATGCAATATTTTGAAAGAATATCAACATCTATCACCTTACCTGTATCCATGCTGGTCACAGTAACTACACCATTCAATGATGAGTAACCGCGTTTCTGCCATGTCCCATCTACAGCGACTGCAATATTATTACCTACATTTTCACAAATAGCTTCCTTCGCAGCATTTTGAATGGAGTCCTCGTAAACAAGTTTTGCAGCATTTAAGATTCGCTTACCGTAAGGAGAAAACCTTGCAGTTGGTTGAGGAAGATTCATTATGCCACAAAACATTCTCCCAGCTTCTGCACCTTTTCCAATGGAACGCATAGCATATACAAACCTGGTATTTTATTGTAGCAATTTGCGTTCCTTCATGTGAAAATTTAAAGAAGAGAATTCTACACGATATCGACAAGCACAACATTTCAGGACAAATGTAATAGCCAGTCCAGACTTACCTTTTAAAACTTGCATGTCTAAGCCACTGTTACACATTTTACAGTGAACTTCATTCTTGAAAACAAATGCCAGAATATTCAAATTCATAATGGCATTAATAATACCTACACTTTTGTCATAGGAAGAAAAATTTCATTTAAATTGGGAATTTTCTTTTCTTTTGCACATGTTTCCTTTGAGTCATGTGCATGTCTAGCTGGAGGATTGTCGTTAGTATGGTTTAAAGTAGTCTTACCTTTATAAAACGTACCTTTACGTTTTTTGAACACTTTTGTAGATCTTGGCATATTAAAATTTTGAAATTTTTGATATTCAGAAATTTTAAATATCGAAATATTCAAAGCACTGAGTAGAAAAACGTGTATTTTCTCCAAAATAGGTAAACAACGCTAACAGTTACGCTTGCAGTGAATCTACAGTTAACTGCGTATGAATAAATAAAACAGAGAGTGGCTTTGGAAAAACTTCCCAGATTTAAAAGGTCAATGTTTAGATTTGTATCTGTCAAAGGGGGCGTGGCTCATCAGCTGATTATTTTTTAAAAATAATTTTAACATACTTTTAATTAGTAAAATGGCAAGTATGTTATATCATTGGAAAGGTCCTGATTTGGGGATTTTAGAAATATCAAAAACTCAAAATCGATTTCCCGAAGGTGTTTACCCTACTGACTCCCTTAATAAACTTTAGCAGATCTTTGTATAAGTTCATGATACATAATCAATAAGCAATCATCATTTTTTTCAAAGAATTCTTTAATGTGCATATCAGCAATACTTTTTTGATAACATTTTACCTTATTAATTATTTATTGGACAAATTTGAATTTTAAGTAAATAAAATATAATTTACTAAAAACTAAAACATATCGAATAATTTAACTTATGTACGACATAAGTATATGATGTATCTTGATTATATCTAAATAAATCTTTTTTTTTCTATTTTGCCTGCAAGGAAGGAGAAAAAATATTATTTGGAGCAAAAATGAGGGGGGGGGATCCAAATTTTCTTCAAATGATATACGATCTCGATGTTAATGGAGTGTCCACCGTGATGTTCAGAATAAGGTGCAATCAGTTTAACTCAGGAACATAACTACTCAATTTCACCGACCATCAAGCGGCTCTTAAATCAAAAAGGTTAATTTTACTTTCATCACATTACGTGACTACTGAGGTAAGTTTTGCCATTTCTGCTCTTCACTGGACCCTCCTTCTCATTCCACCACCAAGGACAACAATTCCTTATGATTAACTTCTCATCCTCCCCAAACCTGACAGACCTTCCCATCACCGATCCCAGAGACAGATGATGACATCTGACCACCAACAAGCACCAGAAATGGTTATTAGTCTTGTCCACGAGATTCGAAAAGTTTTTCAAGAGACAAAAGTCCATCCACTGCCATTAATAAAAGGAAAGAAAACCAGAAAAGATCGACAACTACTTGGCGGGTCCCCCCTCATCCCCAAAGAAGTCACATCCGCTAAAGGGGCGGGGCATGGTACGTGATAAAACGCTTAGAAGAAGCCGTTTTTTTTATTGTTGATTTATTTTGCCTCGGTAGCCATCTCATTTTTATCTTTTTTCTTAATGTCTACCAAGAGTCGGCACTCTAGTTTCGCACGCGAGCGTTTGTTCGAAAAATAGTGGAAGATTGCCGGCGGCTGTTCCTTAAAACTTTTTTTGCTGTTGATGTTGCAACCTTCATCAGAAACGGCAGGTGTTGTCTTAGATGCTGTCTAACAAACGGGTCTCGTAAAATGTTGACCATCAGTTCTGCTTCAGTACCTTTTGGCATTGGAACGAAAAAATCGTTTTGTGCAGACATAGTTCTATGTTTTATTTCGTAACCTTGGGGATAGCGTCTGAGAAGCTCCATTACTGACAGAGTAGGAATTATAGTTTAAAATTTTTTAAAAAAAGTTCTTAGCAGGAATAAGTTTTGTATACGTGCTTGATACTTCAAAAATAAAAAAAATCATTGAACTCTTGGCAGAATTTCACAAAAAGAATTCCGGGAATTAATATCGTACCCCTCCCCCTTTATTTTTTAAAGAGTAATTAAATTTATATATCAGGGGCGTAGCTACCGCCGTGTCAGCCGTATCATTGATACGGGCCCCAAGCCACAGGGCCCCCAACATGTGTAAGTTTGGAAATCGTAAGGAACCCCAAAAATAAATCCGAAAAGTACCGGTATATTCAATGGGCACCCAGGGGCCCGGATAAGCATGACTTAACCAAATTTTCTGGTTATAAATTTCAATCCTGCATTATTTTCAAGGGGGCCTGTAGATTTTCTGCACCCAGGGCCCGAAATAAGCTTAAACCGGCATTGGTTCCGACGAGTTTTGGTACACGGCCTATTCAGGACTAATTACACCAATAGTATACAAGGGCACACACAAGGGGGTGTCCTGGAGGTCCGGACCCCCCAAGCCCTTTTTTTCGATTGATGATAATCCTATTTATATATAACGTAAAATTTAATTAGTACTTGTAATTAGCAATTTATTTTAGTAATTAATGCTAATTATTAATTCAATAATTTATTTTTTACTGTGTTTTGTTAACAAAATCAGACGAATCAATAGGTGTTGTCTTGAGGTATGATACGAATTGGGGAACTTTCGACCATGGACACCCCCCTTGAAAACTTTTTGTGTGCGCTACTGTATATATATATACATATATATAGTGTTAGTGGTATAATTTAGCATTATCATTTTTACTATACTATGTATATTTTTTTTCATTTTATGATACTATATATATTTATATTCCAGCCCAAGCGACGGACTTCGTAATATTTAGCCATGGTCAAGTGACGAGGGCGATACCTGAGATGGTTAACCCCCTCTTCGAAATTCTACACCATGCCAATGGGAGGTTTTTGAGTTTCGACAGATTAAAACCTGTATCAGCCCCTCTACATGGCAGGATTTCAGTGGCACAAGAGCTCAAACTCATGACACGCCGGCCATAAATTCGTGACGATGAACACTAGTTTACTGGGGCCCATTTTACACTTTTGGGAGCAAAGTGAATTTGCGTTTGTTCAGGTATTCTTTTTTAGGCTCAAAACGCTAGCGAGAGCATCTATTTTTTCTATATACAAATAAATTTAAAATTATTAGATTCTATGAGGCGCAAGAAAACCTAAAGTTCTCGAGAACTTAGAAATGAAAGTGCTGACATATTTAACACATACACGTGTGCACATATATATGGTTTTTAATAACCTGTGCATTAGAGACTAAAAGGACTTAAACATGAATATAAACGAACCATGCGGATATTTGGAAGTTTAAAAAGACGGATGCTGCAGTATTACAAAAAATGCTGACTGTGTGTGTGTGTGTGAGGACAGCTTTTACTTTTATATAAATGTAGGGATAAACCAGTTTTATGGATAGCCAACCTGTATCCTCTTCTACTTATAATACTAAACGAAATCCTATTGAAAATAATGGTTTGAAGCTCTACATCCATTATAAGAAAAAGGTAGTTCACCTTATATATATATATATGAAAGAATTACTGTGACATTGGCAGTTTCAAAGAATTTATAGCGATGGAAATAATACCAGTTTTCAAATTCTTAAAAAATATATAAAAAGTAATAACGAGCAACTCATGCCTTTGATTCCAAGATTTAAAAAAAAATAAAGAAATTAGCAGGTTAAAAATAACAAATTATTTTATTTTATTTTATTTTCTACAAAAAGATTTTTAAATGAAATTTTCTAATTTTTAATACCGAATTTAATTAAGAGTTTAATCTAATGTTAATGATAAACTGTACAGACACACACATTGTTAGTTAAGCAGATCATTTAAAGTTTTTTTTAAGTGCAGATATTTGCTTATGTGAATACTTTTTTTTTAAAGTGATTTTAAAAAATCCAGAATTCGAAATGAACAAAAGGTAGTATAACACATTTAAAACAGTTTTCAAATATA
>BMAO01032835.1:0-17500 GCA_019973975.1 Trichonephila clavata
ATACAAGGGTGATCAAATGAAAAGGTACGAAACGACATAAAAATGAAACAGTTAAATATTTGCATATTCCGCCATGGGAGAATGTAGTGAGACTTCTCAGGATGCCATTGGAGGCTTTGACTGGGATCGGATCATGCGCGGGCGCCCGCATGCGCTGGAGAGAGCAAAGGCTCTTATAAAAAGCCGGCATCCAAATGATGCTGCATCCGTATGAGGACAGGATGGCGTTCGCGTTGCAAAATTCGACGATTGAGGAGCAGCGAAGTGTTATCCGATTTCTGACAGCGGAAGGTGAGAAACCGGCAGCTATTCATCGGCGGATGGTGACCGTTTACGGGGAGAAATGGTGTCTCTGACACGTCTGTCAGAAAATGGAGTGCCCATTTTCATGCGGCCGTGAGAGTGTGAGTGATGACCAGAGAACAGGCCAGGCAAACACTGTCATCACGAGCGATCTCATAGACAAGGTGGACGACCTAGTGAGAAGTGATCGGCGTGTCACATTGCGAATGTTGGCGCTGAAGGTGGATGTCAGCTATGGAACCGAGTGGACAATTGTTCACGACAGTTTGCAATTTCGGAAGGTGTGTGCCACATTGGTTCCGAAGCAGCTCACCAACCAGCAAAAGAAACTGCGTATGGGACTAGTACTGCAACATCTGTTTCGGTATCAGGAAGACCCCGCTTTCATGAAGCGGATCGTCACAGGTGATGAGACCTGGTGCCATCACTACGAGCCAGAGACAAAGCGGGACAGCATGCAGTGGAAGCATGCGTTGTCACCTCCCCCTAAAAAGTTCTGAGCCGTGAAGTCAGCAGGCAAGGTGTTGCTCACTGTCTTTTTCGACGTTCAAGGTCAGCTACTTGTGGAATTCCTCGAAAAAGCATTAACAGAAAAAGCATTAACTCCGATGTGTACTGTGAGACACTCCGACGCCTACGCAGGTCCATCAAGAACAAAAGACCAGGGCTGCTCACGAAGGGTGTGGTTCTGCTCCATGATAACGCGCGTCCACACGTCTCCAGAGTCACACAAATGGAACTGGAGAAGTTCAAATGGGAGACGTTGGACCATCCGCCCTACAGTCCGGACATGTCGCCCTACAGTCCGGACATGTCGCCCTGCGATTTCCATGTGTTTGGTCCACTGAAAAAACACCTGGAAGGGAAGCTCTTCAACTCGGACGACGTACTCAAGGATACTGTGAAGGACTGGGTCTCCTCACAGCCACAGGAATTCTGGGAACAAGGAATCCTGCGGCTTGTTCATCAGTGGATCGTTGTGCTCAGGCCTATGGTGTATATTTTGAATAAAGTCTACATTTGTACCTACCGCGTCGTTTCGTACCTTTTCATTTGATCACCCCTTGTACAAATGGACTTCTTTTGCATCAACTTTTGCGGAATATAAAGTTTATCAAACAAATTAACTTAAAATTGCATCGACTGTAAAATAAAGTTGGTGTAGTGTCGTAATTTCTCCCCTATTACTCACCTTACAGGAAGTGGCATAATTTACAATTTACATTTGATGTGATGGAATTCGATGGCATTTGTTGTTTGCTGTCGGAACATATATAATCATAGATAAGAAATCAAATCACATTGAGAAATATTGATGAATTAATAGATTACTTTCAATTTTTTTCAAGAACCGATACATTATTTAATTACTGTCCTTCACGGTTCATCCAGTGTAGTGGTTAGCGACGCTGACTGACTGCTGTGCTCTAGGGCCTGAGTTCGAATCCCGGAGAAGGCATAGATGTTTATAAATGTATGGTACCCCTTCGCGGTATGGGGGTACTCTAAATAGCCGTCCAACCGCAAGTCCTCTCGTGAGGTTGGTGGAAGAGGAAGAGGGGTGGGAAGCCCCTGACTCCCAGGGTGTTCTCCCTTAAAACTGGGTTGGAACCGAGCCAAATCGTACTGTCACCTGCATGGTGCTCAAAGCTAAGGCTAACGACAGGCGTACAATCTAGCCTGATGCCATGATGAATTTCGTGGATCTCGATCTGACTACGTCAGACAGGTGGCATTAGCAACAACAACACAACAGTTCACATTCAATTAATGAAAGATGTAGAATTCATTTCAGTAAATACGTAACAAATTGTTAGAGACATCGATTTATATTTCATACAAAATATATTAGTACGATTTTTAAAAATATTGATTAATTGTTTATCTACTGACGGTAATTAACCACCCACTTTAAAATTACATAGAATGACCAGTTCTACGAATATTCTGATGGTACTCTTAGCAGGTACACTTTTAATTCCACTCTTTCAGGATACATGGCAGCACGGTTTCTAAGATGAGTATTTTAACGGGGAGGACGAATAGTTTTAAAACTTAAATTGGTTTTTCAGCTGCCATTTTGATCGGATGCCAAGACTGTCATTTTAGTTAAAGTCAAAAGATACATGTCTTATTTTTTTAATGCGTCACTTAAGATCTTAGAAAATATAATCGGACTATTTATTTTAAGTGTGAACAGTGTATATAATTGATTTTACAGTTGAATAGTTTTGTGGTATTTATACGTATTGCCAGTGCACTGGATGTAAGTGAATGATTGAATATTAACGTCGACAGTTCGGCTACACGAAGGCTTTTGGCGACGGACCTCGTCATTTTGAACCATAGTCAAGTGACAAGGAAGACAACTGAGCTGGTACCCCTCTCCTAACTACCCCACCACACCAACGGGAGGACGTTTGAGCTCTCGACAGATTTAACATGCATCGCTTTCCTACACGGCGGGTCTTCAGGGATACTGGGCTCGAACTCATGACATGCCAGCCACTAGGCTACCGCGACCACGCACAAGGTGTTAGAGAAAGCAATTCGTGTTTATTATTATTATTTTTCGTTGTGTAACAGAGTAATGCTTTTTTATAAATTCTTTTTAAGCTTATTTATGTTACTTTTTTTATTGTTTTTTTTTTAACATTTTCAAACACACACACACACACAAAATTTTGAAATTTGAATCTGAGCTTGCTTTTTTTTTGTTGCCACATAATTAAGTGAAATACCTATACTTATTTCAAAAATTTACAACATTATAATTTTTTATATGTAACTGAGATTTAACAATAATTGGAGATTTTCAAGAAGCTAATCAGTGGCGAACGTACACCCCCGCATCGCGGGGGGGGGGAGCAGGGTTCTAGGGGCCCTAATATTTTTCATTACTCTACTGGTGCTAATGTTATTATTATTTCCTTTTCTTAAAAAGTCTGGAAAAAAGGTCAAGAGGCTTTGGGTTAAAAAAGAACCTACTATCTAAAAGCAGTGATGCACTAACAGATGATTCTTCAGATGAAGAAGTTCCAGTAAATAATCTGCAGAAATTTTCGTCAGATTCTGAAGAAGACGATCAAGAGACTGAACCAGGGTGCCAAGTGAAGACCCAGGGTGCAGTAGTTCATGTTCAGAAAATAAAGTATTTCCTACCCCAGGATACAGTGCTTTAAAAAACATTCTATCAAAACTTCACTCAAAATGCACAACATGTAATGTATTTGTGTGTGTTAATTGAAAAGAAAAACTTTTTCTTTGAATATCATCAAATTTAGTTTATGTGTAAAACCTGTTTTTGTGTGTACAAAAAAGAAGTAAATTTTTAAAATTTTATAATCTTCAAAAATACATTTTTTGTGCAGTAAAATATTAGTATTCTCTAGTTATTACAAGAGTTAAAACTGCGTTAAAAAAGAGTTACAACTGCGTTATGCGGTATTTTTGTATTACGAGAATATTTTAGCCTTTCATGTTCTGACGTACTTGAAAGTAGCACTTTAATTAATTATCTCTAACGGATTGAATTCCCCAAAGTCGAGTATTTTATTTATGTATTTACCTTAATTTTCAATGTTGTGACACAAAAAGAAAAATATACTGTGCGAAAAAAATTGCAGTAAGTAGTAACGCAGTAGACAAAGGGTTAACCTTCGATACCTTACTTCGATTAGTTCCATAGTAAGGATACAATCTTTCAGGCTAAACATTTAATTTAATCAGGAGTAACATTAAAACGACATGGTGTTCATAATAAATTTTAAAGCAAGTTTTTAAACATAGGTGGTATAAAACACAGGTAGAAGCCCAGTGGTTGAGTGGTTAGTGCATTGTTCTTCCACACCACAGGTCCGAGGTTCAAACCCCGGGGTGGGCAAGGTTGACTCAGCCTTTCATTCCTTCAATGAGTCGATAAATGAGTACCAAGCTTGCTTGGGAACTTAACACTGGGGGTTTCGTTCCAGAATGACCACCTGACCGGTACATTTGCTTATACACCTCAGGGCCAACGGTCACGTATACTGAGTTGGGCACAGTAGGTCATGGCTCTTATGGGCTGTTGCGCCACTCAGTTAAGTTAATATAAAACAGACACACTACTAATTGTAATTTTAATATTTGTTGAAAGTAGAGGTTAGTTTATTCTGTAAAATTCTAGACGAATCTATTTTAACACATTTTTAGATAGAGAGATTAAAAAAAAATTACCCCCCCCCCCTCCAATATTTTTTACAAAATTAGAATCTATTCAAAATGACTTAAAAAGTAGCTATAGAAGCTAAAGATAACATGTTCTGCATTCATTAGCAATATAACAAAAGATTGCTTGGCCATTAAACAACAAAACAAAAAAGAAACGACTAAATCATATCAATCTTTTATCCCTCTCCACTAAAGAATTCCATATCCTTTTATTTCTTCAGTCATTACATAAAAATAACTATTCTATTTTTTCATGTTCTTTAATGGTAATACATAAAGCCTCCGGAACCTTTCTAAGCTTCAAGAATCAACAACAAAGCAGGTTTTTTAAAGTAGTCAAAACGATTTATTAGTTCCATCAGGAAGCGTTTGCAAAAATTATTCTTTTTACTGTAGACTAATAGCTCTTAAATCTACTAGACAGACTATTATTTTCATGTTTTTTTACCTGGTGCTTCCATAACCTTGAGCGACTCGCAATCCTTTCAATTTACTTTTTAGAAAGAGAGAAATCCGCCCCTCTCAGACAGGTGAACTTTACACCTTTCTGATAACCAAGAACAGTGTTTGAAAGTTTCCTTTCAAAATGCTCTCCGACGTTGGATTTTAACATTTTTTTTTTATTCAAAAAATGAAACCGATATAAAATCAAAATAAGTGAGCAAAATTATCTGAAATTGGTATCTGTGTGTGTTTGCTTCTATTTTTTTAAAAAAAACATCTTTGAGATTCAACAGGTAAAACCAAATATATTAGGCACATCCATAAGGTAGTTTTTTTTTTCCAAAAGAGAGAAAACTACAATAAATACATTAATAAATAAAAAAATTTAATGATCTATATTTCTCCCAAGTACTGAATTTTTAAAAATAAAATTTAAAAAATTGCACTTAAGAAAATTTTTTGATTATTATCCGAGTGAATACACTCAAATATGTTTACATGCGGTGGATGGGGACCGCATGAAAGAAAACGCATAAAAAATATCATGAAACTTTTTAAGTAACTAAAATCATGACGTAACGTACACCCCCGCAACCCTTGCATTCCTGGGAGGGGGCAGGAGTTTACGAAGACCCATAGCCTGATTCACACTAAGTATATATATTTAACCAATTTATTAAATATTAACGTATTTAACCAATTTATTAAATATTAAAGATAAAACTTGACTTTGCAGAGGGGGGGGGCAATATTCTCCGTTACGCCATTGACTAAAATATATTGCTTTAAACAGTTAAGAATAATTTAATTAAGTAAACAGAAAATGTATTAAAAAAAGTTTCACATAGAATATATGTAAATCCAAACTCAAGATGTAGGTAAGAATTAGTTTAACAAATAAAAAAAACTTAATTTACACAGAGGCATTTTTAATTGTTTTATTTCCTAAAATCAAATATTAGATATACAATCTTGCAAATGCAGTGGCGTAACGTACACCCCCGCATCACGAGGGGGTGGCAGGATTCTTCCCAAAACCTGGCTTCACAGGAGGGCCGAAGTATTCTCCGTTACGCCACTGCCCAAATGTGTATATAAAAACTATCTTACGAACTAAATTTTCTTGTGGATAACTAGTTTAAAATCATTTTCGTTATTTGAAGGTACTGTCTAGCACTCGTTCCAAATTTAACATTTTAACACTCTTTTAGAAGCTTCACTTATATGTAACGGAATCTTTGAACTCAGTTTTTACACACTTTAAAAGGTCGGATTAATTCGAAATTTTGCTCACTTGTCCAGAACCGATGACAATATAATAATTTAATAATTTTGTTCCATTGTCCTGATCAGGATCATCAGGATTAACGATTTCCCCTTTTTAGATCCCATCCCGCATCTGGCGACTAATTTTAGATCACATTTCCAGATTTGGCGACTAAAAGATTCAGTGTAGTTTATCGAACTACAAATGGGTGTTCTCTCTGGCCCACTCTATGGATGTTGCTGCGTCGTTCTATGAACGGGTCTTTTTTTTAACACCGAATTATCCTCACACATTAACAAGGGCACTCATCATCCAGAGTATCTTAGGCAGCTTGCTTTGGAGACTATTCATAAAGTCCCGTGTGACGCATTACAGATCTATACTGATGGCAGCATGGGAGTAGGCGCTGTTTCGGGAAGTGGAATTTTCAACAAAAAGGGGAACGGTATTAGGATCTGCAAGAGAAATCCTGACTTCTGCTCAGTATTTCAGGCAGAACTCTTAGCTATTGAGGAGGCCTTGAAGTTTTGCTATACTGAGAGTGTCAACACAGATATTTGGATATTGAGTGATAGCCGAAGCTCTATTCAGCATCTCTCTGAATGGTGGAGGCATGGTGACAGAACGACAATGAGTATTATCCAGCTATTAAATAGCTTGAATGCTAATGTTAAGATCTTTTTTCAGTGGGTACCATCGCACGTGAATGTCTATGGGAATGAAATTGCAGATAGTTTGGCCCGCGAGGGCAGCCATAAAGATTTTACACATGGTGGCTGCCTTACTTTTTCAGAAATTGCTACCAGGGTCAAACGAGATATCAGTTCCTCTTGGAGGCAGGCCTCCTTGCATGAATGGTATGAAGGAAATCGCCCTGGTGCTGCTTTACTTGGGACAAGCAGTAGGCCAGATGAAACTACACTTGCTAGACTACGAAGTGGACATACTCGAGCTCAATGGCATGTGGATGGTCTTAAAGTTTACCCTTCTTGTCCGAAATGCAATGTGAACCAAGCCGCTCCTGCCCACATCTTTGCTTGTATTGGATGCCATAAGAGCCAGCTGTTCTCAAGTCCAACTACAGTTCTTGATTGCTTAAAAACGCACGGGTTCATGGACTTGATCTAGATGTTTCTGTCGGTCAAGTGGGATAAGAAGCAACAACAACAACAAATGGGTGTTTTTTAGTTTTCTTAAACTATAGTTTATTATTTTAGGATACAATGTAGTTGGCATTCTTTTTCAAGAAAAATAGTGAGAGAATATATCTATAGTTTCGAAATCAATGAAATTGTATAATAATACAATTTAAGTTTTTAAAAAAATACTTTGATTAATAAAATCAATTACAACTTCGTAAAATTCCAATAAAATGAATTTGCACGAAAATTGAAAAATAAATTAACTTAATAGTGTATGTGTTTCTATTTTCTTCTTAGGTTTTTTATATAATCAAAGACAAATCATACTTATAAACATATATATATCTCATTATATTTCGGAAAATTGCGGCTTTTATTTTTAACACTACATTTAGTACATAGAAACGTTAGTAAATATCTTTATCACATGTCCCCTTCAATAATTTTCTTCAAAATGCATAACTTTATTTCCTCGAACATTTACCATTTTTATTTGCTTTCTCAAGGCATCGGATCGTGACTGGCGTGTCATGATTTCGAGCCCAGTACCACAAAAGACCCTCCGTATAGGGGAGCGATACACTTTAAATCTGTCGAGAGTTCAAACGTCCTCCCGTTGGTGTGGTGTGGTAGTTAGGAGAGGGGTGCCAGCTCAGGTGTCACCTTCGTCATTTGACCATGGTTCAAAATTATGAGGTCCATCTCCAAAAGCCCTTAACAGTGCGACGTTAATATTCACTCATTCATTCCCCCCCCCCCAATAATAAAGTGGCTACGGCTGCCAAGTAGTTATGGTCGCGTACTTGTGGCCAGCTTCGTCCAATCATCGGCTCGAATCCTTTGTGCCACTGAAAACCCACCATACAGAGGGATTGATGCATGTTCAATCCTTCAAGACTCAATCCTCGCCCGTGGGTATGGTGTGAATGCTTGGAGAATGCGGCATTAATTAAGGCGACGTTTTTTGTCACTGACTGTGGTTCAAAATTAAAAGATCTGCCGCCAATAACCCTATGCAGTTTCAAAGAGTGGGACGTTAGTAAACACTCAATTCATTTCCACATACGATTGTTGCCGCGGTAGCCAAGTGGTCAAGGTATAGGATCATGGCATGCATGTCATGAGCATGAGCCCAGTACCACTAAAGACTCGCCGTGTAGGGGAGCGATGCACGTTATATCTGTGGAGAGCTCAAACATCCTCCCGTTGGTGTGATGTGGTAGGAGAGGGGGTGCCAGCTCAGATGTAGTCCTCGTCACTTAACCATGGTTCAAAATTACGAGGTCCATCGCCAAAAGCCCTCGTGTAGCAGAACAGTCCGACGCTAACCTCCACTCAATCCACATACGATTTCGTCAGCTTAATAGATGCGAAAATTATGGTTGGGTTACACTGATTTCTCTCCTTTTCGTGATTGTAATAATCATTTTGTGGCATAAATTATGTAGTGACAAATATTTAAACTTTATACTACCAGTTTCAGATACAGCAATAGCGGAAAAAAGCATTCTGAATGAGACTCTGGTCGCGCGCGGAGACCTGAACCGAACCGCCTTTGTAAAAGTTGTCTCATCCATTATGCCACTAACAATAAAAAATGTCGCTCTAAAAATTTTTCAGGTAGTCTGGAATCACAGACATCACTGCGGCACTTTTCTTTTGTAGATAAAATATTTAACGACATCGACAGAGGCATGCAAGTGGGAAAACCCACGTGTCCCTCTTTTGAGAGACGCGAACAAGAGTGAGAATTTCTTTCGAGGCAGTAGGTATTTTCCTATTGGAAATAATCCAACATTTTTTTTAAGGGACAGGAAAAAAGTGTCGTCACCGACTTTGTTATTAACAAGCTTGTTTAGTGTCGCTGAACTTACATACAGTCAGGAGAGAATGACAAATGAGAAATAAATGTTTGTGTAAAGAATTGAAAATTCCAATGCTTACTTATTGAGTATACCTTTTGCTATTTATTCTTTATACAATATTCATTCTTTTTAATTAAAATTTTTTAATACAGAGTTTGCAAAATTTTTTGTTTCGTAGACCCCTTGCCTTGTTTTCCGGTATGTGGTAGTCCTCCTGCTTACTTAATATTGAATTTTTGCAAATTCATCAACTTAAATGTGTTTTTTATAGCTGGTATAGAGCTATTTACTTTAAAAGATTTAAATTTTTAACTGTAGTGTGAAAATCTTAAGAGAAAACAAACACATCTTAATTTTAAACACGTATTAAATTAAAATGTGGTACCTGTTACATAAAATAACTGAGAAACAATAACTGGTTTGAATGGAAGGGATGAATCTGATAAAATATTTAACAAATTTTCAACATTTGGCATCAATTTGTTACTTTGAATCTTACATCTCCTCAGTTAGTAGCGTCCAGACTTTATTCTTTTTGTGTTTACAAACTTTTATTTAACTTACAATGTATGTATGTAATTTGTTCGGGTGGAATCTTGCAACTCAATTTTGAAGCTGATATCTTCAAACCATTGAGCTGAAATTTTGTATACACGTTTAGTTTGGATGACAATGCATGTTTTGACCATTTATATTCCGATATTGCAATTAATTAAAAATATATTAATTAAAAACTTTAAACTAGTTTTGGGCGCCAACTTCGATATGTCTGCATTGTTGTAATAATGTTATTGTTACAACAATGACATCGGCCGCGGTGGCCGAGTGGTCTAGGCATCGGATCATGGCTAGCGTGTCATGAGTTCGATCCTAGTACCACTAAAGACCCGCCGTGTAGGGATGCGATGCACGTTAAATCTGTCGAGAGCTCAAACGTCCTTCCGTTGGTGTGGTAGTTAGGAGAGGGAGGTGCCAGGTCAGGTGTCGTCCGCGTCACTTGACCATGGTTCAAAATTACGCGGTCCGTCGCCAAAAGCCCTCGTGTTGCTAATCAGTGCGACGTTAATATTCTCTCACTCACTCACGTTACAACAATGACAAAAGTTGGCGTCGAACATCGGTTTTCAGCCAAACTGGAATTTCATAACGTTGCGCTATTGACTGTATTAATTAACTTTGTCTAAAAAATAATTACATTTCTACAACGTATGCAATTTTTTTACAAATTTCTATCGATTTACTTGGATTTAAATTCAAAACAAAAATTTAGAGCTATTTTTCAAGTAGATTGGTACATTGTATACTTTTCTTAACGCTGCCAAGTTAAATTGAGATGGAGTATTGTAGAAATTCTTAAAAAAATTTATCCAACTTTAACCTATGAAACTCAGAAAAAAAATAATTACAGAATCGGAAAGATCATTTATTTCATCCCGATACGGTATAATGTTTTTTTACAAAATAATAGCTTTTGTATTTCTTGCGATTTTTTTTAAAATTAGTCAAAATCGATGCGTTTTTATGAAAATAATGTCTAAATCGTTGCGCATGAGCTTTTTTTCTGTTTAAATGAATCGACATTCCGTACTAAAACAGCTCATGCTTTGTTCTTTTAGAATCAGTTATTTAAAAAATAAAATGCCAAAAACCTTTTTTTTTTTACGGTTTTTTAAAAAATACTGAACATTTTAACTAAACATTTAATAACTTCGTCATTTATGAACATAATCTCATAAAGAATTTTTTTCGTGTGTAGAACAATATTACCCAAGACCTATAAGAAGATTGAAAAAATTGCTTAAAAATTACGGATTTATGAAAAAAATGTGTTTTTCGTCTAGTACCCTTTTTGCGAGAATTCATTTAGCTAGACTGTTCGAAAATAACCGGCAAACGCCCAGCAACAATGATGCGTTGAATGAGATGAACAGACTGAGAAACCTGTCCAGTGATAACTAAAAATAAAAAATAAATTAAAAGTAAAAAAACTTTTTTAAAAACAAGCTTTTATTTAAACACGCTAAAAAGAATAAAATAAACCTTTCCTTTAAAACTTTTTTTACTATCAACTTATAACGTCATTACACAATTTATATGATATAAAAGCTTGTCCAAAGATTTAAGTATTCTTATTACTTACTTAGTTTGAAATTTTTGAAAATTAAAATCAATCAGATCAAGTTATATAATTTACTTTTTATCTACACAGGTAAATCTCGAGACAAGCTTTTATATCATATAAACTGTGTAATGACGTTATAAGTTGATAGTAAAAAAGTTTTAAAGGAAAAGTTTATTTTATTCTTTTAGCGCGTTTATAAATAAAAGCTTGTTTTTAAAAAAGTTTTTTTACTTTTAATTTATTTGTTATGAAGATTGGCAAAACTGCTCTAAAATTACTTTCACTACGAAAGGAAATTGAAAACTTTCTCACGCTATTCCATAATCCGAGATAGGTAGATATGTTAATATTATAATAAAATATTACGTAAGAGTAAATAAGTAACAGCCTGTGTGTATGTGGAATATTCATTCAATTAATTGAAACTTAAAATTAATGTTACGAACTGGTTAAATGACAACCATTAGACCCCCATTTTCACCTCATGGACCTCTAATTTTTTTCCTTGCTGACGTAGACCCTTTGCAGGTCATGGTAGAAACCCTAGAGGTCGATATAGGCCACTGTGGGAATCACTGGTTTAATAGATTAATGTATGATTCACGAGCAATGGTTAATCTTTAGTTTTTTTAAATCTTGGTTGTTTTCTACAATTTTTTCTTGCACTATTATGTAAACATTTTCTGTTGATGACGACGATTGAGATTACATAAAGGAAGCTTAACCCTACTTCAATCCCCTAAATCTGTTTTATTGTTCTTGGATTTCGGTTTCAGTATTTTTTTTTATAAGCTATATAGGATATTTAATATGACCATCATTTCGTGCGCGTGTGTGTGGTAGATCGAGAGGCGTAAAAACTTCCGAATAAATATCTCGAAAAGTATTGCTTTTAGCAGTTTATTGTACATTACTTTTCAATTGTTATTTAGTCTTCAGGAAAAATAAGCAAACGAAATAAAACCTTCATTTATAGAAATTTGTAAATATTAAGTAAGTACACGATACTAAAATACTTAAAATTGTGCAATTTTAAACATCTGTTGGGGAAAAAAATTCTGGAACTACATATTTTGAATTCTGAAAAGAAAAAAAAATCCAAGTTCTCTTAATTTTATTATAGCCTCTTTGATCTTAAAAGTTCACACCTTGAAGCGAATTACTTATCCTTCTTAGAAAAAACTTGAAAATTCGTACAGTACTTCATTTTCAGCAACTAATTAATCTTTTGTCCTCAAGTTTTTAACATATGTAAAAAAAAAAAAACAATATATAATATTTTCTGTTCCATTACACGAAAAATCCATAGCACACAAGGTGGAGGAAAATCCCTTTCTTTCTTCTAAAAATAATAAAATCTCCCGACATGCTACATTAATATTAATTAAGACGAGTTAGCAGTCATTTTTTTAAATTAAAAAGAAGTGTCTGAATGTCTTTGTCAATTTTCGGAATTGATTGAGTTAAACGATCATTTTGAAGGGCACATTTAAAAGAGGTTTCTTTTTTGTTACTTGAAGATTATTTCGTACTCATATTTGACAGCTTGAATATATTGTACTAAGGTCAATGCCAAATAACTAAACATGTTAAACAAGTAAGTTTTGTTTTTTATCCATTTTGAATACTTCATAGACTGTTGTAAGTTGATGATAAATATTCCCATTAAAATTCTCATTTTGCAGAGTGTTTTTCTTCATTTCTCAAGATAAATAGATTTTTTTTGTTCATAAATATACAATCAGAAAAAAAACATTGCTTTATAATACAAAAAAAAGTGTCATTCAAATAACAGCGCTATATCAGAATATATTGCTCAAAATTAAGAAAATGCTTAACGCTACAAGAGCTTCAAAAGGTACTTTGAGAAAGTTTGTTTTTCAATCAGCTACAGCTTCCGAGAGTTAAATTGAAAAAGTTGTACATCAAAAGAAAAAAAATCAAAATAGCATTTTTATTAACCTTTTCAGATACATTTAAATCAAAATATCAAATTAAATACCACTAAGTATATTTTGGCTATTTTTCTCTTGCTTTTTTTACTTAATTTCTTATCTGACTGACCTTATGTATGTAAGGATAATTAAATTAGATCTAAAATTAAATTCCCTGTATAACACTAAACTTTCATTTTCTATTACATCTTCAAGTCTTAAATTAAGCACCCAATTATTACTCCGAACAGATGGTCTAAATAGAGAACACTTCTATAACATATGTGTTATATAATATAAGGTTTTATAGCCAAATAATGATTTGGCTATAAAAATCATTATTTTTATAGCCAATACGTCATCCTTAACTTTCAAGTATAACTCCTAACTAAGAAGGGTACTTAAAACATCTGGACATAAGTGGTAAAGACACTTAGTCTTCACTTGGCTCCGTTTTCTCTCAGCGTAAGGTTTGTCGATTATTCGCTGAATAAAACCGTTTTTAAAAAGCTTGGCGTGGACTTGAAACACGACATATATATACCATAAAATCCAGTATACAACGTGCAACCCTTTTTTTCCCGAAAGTGTGCGTATGCAATGCTTTTATGTTCTGAAGTCATTTATTCGAGGTATTACTCCAGGCCTTAAAAACAAAAACAAAAATACTTTTCTTCTAGAACTACAACTCTTTAAGTCCATAAGGTGTGTCTCATTTCTTTTAAATAAACAGAATTTTATACAGTAAAAACTATGTAGGAATCTGATTTTTTTGCTGCACTCACTCTTCTTATGTATTTATTTTTTTATTTTTGAAGATGTGATTTTTTTACCCGGCGTATAGCGTGCACCCGTAAGTTAAGTGTGTTAAAAGTGCGCGTTACACGCCCTAATTTATGACAGTAATAGAGTTTAAACGGCCTTCCTGTATGCATGACTTTTTTAAGGATTAATATACACTCATTGCCATAAAAATTTGCGCACCAAAAAAAAATCGACAAAATGAAAAGAAATTTAACATATGTAAGTATTACTTTGATATACGTAAGTGATTCGGAAATCAAAGAAAAAGGATCATTTATTCCAGAAAAAAGTACAAATGAACGGAAGTTTTAGTACTCTATTGGACACCCTCTAGCGCGAATACACGATGCGATACGAGCACGGGCATAGAGGCATACATGTTCCGAATGATGTATTGAGACATTCCGTTCCACAGTTGCTGTAAACGCGTTTCCTGTTCGACAAAACTCATAGGCTGTCCAACTTACCGTCCCAAATGATCCCAGATAGGCTAGATTGATGAAAAATCTGGGGATTGAGCAGGCCAGGAAAGGGTGGTAATGAGGCGGAGGCAGTCTCATGATTCCTTGCTGTAAGTAGCCGAGCATTGTCTTGTTGAAAAAGGACTTCTGGAAGCCCTGCCATGAGTAGCAACACATGTGACTGAAGGAAATCATGGAAGTACCGCTTGATTGCCATTGTACCACGGATCATTATTAGGGGTGACCATGTATCGTAAGCAATGGCACCCCATACCTTCACACCAGCTGTGAGAGCGGTGTGTCGCTGTAAAGCGAAGGCAGGATTGAGGCATTTATCACGACGCCTCCACACACGAACACGATTGTCATCACTGCTCAAATTGAACCTAGATTCGTCGCTGAAGATGACTTGGTTCCATTCCGTTACAGTCCAATCAAGTCGTGCACCACACCACTCCAAACGGAGGCGTCGGGGGAAGGGTGTCGTTGGCAGCACACGTAATGGGCGCCGCGATACCAGATGTCCTTCATCCAGGCGCCTTGCGATGCTTCGAGAAGACACAGGGGCCCATAGTGAAGGCGCAGCCGGTGTCTGGACAGCTGCCAATGAGACAGTTGGCTTCACGCGTGCGTTTCGTATGATGTGACGGTCTTCTCGACAACTGATCTGTCGAGGGCGACCTGAGCCTAATCGCCGTGAAAATGACGTTTCCACTGGTCCCAACACTTCCTTACAGTCAAATCAGAACGGCCTACTTGATGAGCTACTCATAGAACTGACCATCCAGCTTCCATACTCCGGATGATTCTTCTCCTCTCGAAATCTGGCAGCATCTCATATTGTCTTCGATGGTGGCGTAACGACATGTCTGTCTCAGAGTTTCCTTTGCAAAAGATTAAGTACACTCAAACAAGCTCTGTGTTTGGCGCGCGCGCGCCAACGTCATGCTCACCTTCCCTGCCACGCTGTACTGGCAGACGAAAACTTTCTCTGGAATAAGCTTGACGACAGTTTTCTCTGTAAAACACTAATGTGGGCAATAATAAGTCACTACTTTGAAGCTCCCAAGCCTAAAATAATTAAAATTTGCTGCGCTTGTAAATAACTTATAGATTTTGTGTGGTCAAATAAAAAGAAAAAAAGAAGCAATGCGCAGCTGGTCTGCCATTGAAAAAAAAAAACTAAAATAAACACACCTATTTTATACTCCAAGGAGAACGAAGTTAACGCCCTCTAGTGGCATTATGCAATGTACAATCACGCTGCATTCCTAATCATTTGCATATATATCCGACATGCACCTTCATGCCGAGTTTCGTTACGGTCCCACAATTATTTCTTGGTGCGCAATTTTTTTTTTTTTTTTTGGCAATGAGTGTACATTAATGGAATTATCAAAAAACGAAAATTATCGATTAAATAAATTAAAAACCTTTCACAAACATATTCGTAACGCTAAAAATATACAAATTGCCGCAAAGTTTATTTAAACATAGCTAAAAATTTTAAATTATTTCACACAATCCATCTAAAACCAACTCTGTGCCTTTTTCTTCCAGAAAGGGGCTTAATTTTTTTTAGTAATATACTTACAGAAATCTAAAAATCCATGCTTTATTTTTACACTTTCAAAAAATATGGATATAATCTTATGTTTTCCTTTAAAAAATACCTATTTTTCCGTAATGTCCTCAGGCTGAAATACAAGGTTAGAGGGTAGATAGTGCGGAAGACTGTTATATTATGTCTTCTCTATTCTAAATCCGACACTGTCTCAGAATCTCAGGAATGCACAGGGTGTGCAAAACCGATAATAAAGTCTTCCTTTAAATAAAAATAAAATAAAAAAAGTCAGACATTTTAAAACAAGCCTAAACTTCCTGTGTCCTTCCTTCAGTCTATATCAGACACAACGGGACACTCGATCCGTGGGTGGAGAAAAGACATAAGTAACACTAACTTGTGCCGAGCCCACCCTTTTACCAACGCGAACAATTCTTTTTATTTCAAGAGGCGAACAAACGGTAGAGGAGGTTGCACGAGGAGAGTTGAAATATGTCTTCATCTTAAAGCTCTTCATTCCTTCCCCCACTTAACGTTTAATCTCTCGGTTACATCTTCCACGTGTGGTTGTACCGCCTGTTGTCAGTTGTAACGTTGGACATAGTCGTGAATGGAAGAATTGTCGGGTCTGGACACAATAGATGGCAATGACTTTCAGCGCCGGTGCAGATTTTTTGAGTTGATAGCGCAAAAATAGGGCTTGTTCTTGAAGTAACTTTATTATCATGGAGTTGAGTTCCCTGTATTAAAAAATATCCAGGCCCTTTACTCGGTAAAAGCTCTAAGAATATATGTGCAGGTTGTACATTATCTAAATTGCATAATTATAAAGGATTATAAAAATGTAAATGCACTAATTTTTAACTCATCTTAGGAGGATATATTCATCGTTATCCAAAAAAGGTGGAAGATGAAATAAAGTGTTTATTTGTTTTGAAAATCCGTGTAAAAATATATACAGTCGACTCTTGATAATTCAAACCTTCGATAATAGAACCTCTTGATACTTCGAAGTATATGCTCAGTCCCTAGAAAAACTCTTGATATTTCGAACTAAAACAATACGTTTGGGTACATACACTCAATATTTAGAAGTAAAATCTGTGGCTGGCCAGACTACAACACGCTTAATTCGAAGTTATCCGATAAAACTCTCGACAATTCGAATACTCACTATCATGTGCAGTCCTGTAATAAACAGGTTGGAGCTTTCTAGTTTTGCGTTATGTTGTCTCTGCCTGTCTCCCCTGCCCCTTTGATGACCATTTGTCTGCTACTCTTTCTTTGTGTTTTCAGGATCCTCAGGCGAAAAGACACTTTTATTGTTTTCATTCCTTTAAGTGGACAATAGACCAACCGCACCTTTTGTCAGCCATCCACATCTT